>VDFB02030031.1:0-28834 GCA_007258455.2 Sequoia sempervirens | reverse complement strand
ATTTATGCAGTCAAATACTTCATGTACCTTGTTCAAGCAATATTAAAATTCTAGTAAAGATGGCGAATTTGGTTTTGCACATACTTGCACTTACATTCAGAGAAGGAAAATACCCCACATATTTTTTTTTTATTGGAAGAAGCAAAATAATCAAAATACAGAGTTGGATTACATAACTGTAGCAAAACAACAGCTAGAAACTTGCAAAATAAAGACCTTTAGTAACAACATACCAGCTACAAAGCCTCAAAATAGTTGCATAATAGCAACAAAACAAGCAACAAAATTATAGTCAATAACAACAATCTCAAGTAGAGATACAAAGAGCAGCAAAGAGATGAAAGAACAATAAATGTTGGCGGAAAAATAGAGCATCCAACACCATCTAAACATACATCAACACAACAAACTAAACCCTCGTCCAATTGTGCCTGCAATAATGAGCAGCAAGCATTGTTGTAGGATGAAGCAATGAAATTCCTCACAGCATCTGAACCTGTCTTCTCCAGCAAATATCCACTAGCACCAGGTTTTTTTTCACACTACTAGCTGCATGCATTGCTTCAATGTTTGACCACACCCTGTATAACATTCACATCCGTTGCATTCAACTCAATTTCATTAGTACAAGCATGTTACACCATGAGGAGTAGGCAAGATTTTGGCTTGAATCTGGGACAAAAGAGGCCTCAGATGAAGAATGTCACCAGTAGAGCCCTTCTTTCCCAAGAAAGAATCTATGTTCAACACAAGGGTATGCAAATTGGAATAAATAGCTTGCAAATCAATCTCAAGGGGCGGGAAGGAGCGAGACAAAGCAACTTGGAAAAACAACTTCCAAATGTTTTTAATAATGATAAGCCGACCTAAATTAGATTTCAAATCATGAGCAGCTGAGTAGCCAAGAAAACAGGTTTCCAAGACCAAGGAAAATGAAACATGGCTAGTAGTGAAGCAAAAAGTGCATTCCACAACTTGTAGACATGAGAGCAGAACCAAAAACAATGTTTAAATGTTTCAACTTAACCACAAAATAGGCAAGAAGGAGGTGGATGAAGGAATTTGAAGCGAGATCCCACTGGGAGTTTAACATGGAGAAGCTTCCATGTAGTAAGTTGGGATTGCACATCAGCTTTGGATTTTCAAATAAGCATGTTGAGTTTGTTCCACTTTGGTCTGCTGAGGTTGCAATGCCAAATAGAAATAAGCCTACAAGACAAGGCCAAGGTAGGAATAAGCTATTTGTAGAGGGCCTTGAACGGAAAACTTTTGATATAGCCTCCATTTGGCCACCTTCAATCCTCGAAAAAACTTGGACGGAAGTTAGAGGACATAAGGATGGAGAGATTAGGGGGCACCATGTTTTGTATTTCCAACACAATGGATTTATCTTTGTGATTTAAATTATAGCTGAGTCCAAGTTGTTGCCAAGTTTTCTATGGAAAACAGAGGGATCCCATAAGTCATTGAATACTTCAATACCTTTCTTTAAAAGATGTTTTGCTTTCATCTTGGGAGTTTTGGCAAGAGGTGGATTATTGTCTTGACTAGTTGAAGACTACACACGAGTAAGATGCCTATTCCTCAGTGTAACTTGGAGTAAGCTTCTATTGCTACCATTTAAATGATTTCGACAAGCCATGTACTGTGCAGGTATGGTATTCTGCGAGTTGTTCTTGTACTTGAGCCAATTTTGCAAAGTTTTGTAATAGTCATGATGGTTCTTTAGAAGGTAGAACTTGTCTCTAATGGTCCCTGCAAAGTCTGATTAAGTTTTGCCCAAGGCATCCTTGTCAAGTGTTAACTTTTCTTTGTCTTACTCTTCACCCTCCTCATGGTTGTTACATGGTTTCGCTTATTTTTAAATGACAAGTGTGAAAAATATGTCTCCTCTATTGGTGTTGTGAACCCAGCAATAAATTCGCTATTGTTTAAACTCAGGAATTTGAATAACAGAAGTTAAATTACTGAAACAAAGAACTAAAGCATGCACAACACCATTCACTAAAAATACTAAATGCAGCAGAAAATTAGAGAAAACTAATCACACTTAACACAATGATTTACCCTGGAAAACCCCTAACTCTGGGGAAAAACCAGCATTCAATGAGAGATTTTATTATAACAGAAAAGAAGAGATTTACAATAACTGCCAAAACTTGGCATCCACAGCAATATTGCAATCCTGGATAATATTTCTACTCCTCCTTCTGATCACTCCAATCTCCCTTTCTCTTGTGTCATTCCTGCAATAAAGACTTTATCTGTATATGCAACACTCACGTCGATCTCTCTTTTATAACCTCTCATCACCTACGGTGGAATAGAGATTAACGAAGAAAACAAAGCAAAGCTGTTTTGCTAAAAAGGAAATTTGCCAAACTTGGCAAGTGCGTAGTGTTGTAGATAAGGAAGATAAAAACAAAAGACAGGAAAAATCTGGAGATGTCTATCTCCACAACCGCTTCAGCCTGGGTGACACAGTTCCAGGCTAGAGACACCTCTGAGCTACATTTTCAACACTCCCTCTTAGCGAGGAAGGTGTTCTCTACTACACCTAACTTGTCCCTGAAGAAGACAAACTTGCTTTTCATCAAGGCCTTCGTTAAGATGTCTGCAACCTGCTCATCTGTAGATATATATTGTAGTCAAACCAATCCACTCTATACACAATCCATGATAAAGTGATATCTAATGTCAATATGCTTCAACCTATCATGAAACACAAGATTCTCAGAGAGTTTTATGCAACTCTAATTATCACAGTGAATGATGGTCGATTCTAGCTCCTGACCAAACAATGCTACTAACAGCTTCCGAAGCCATATGGCCTCACATGTTGCCATGCTTGCTGCCATGTACTCTGCTTTTGTAGAGCTTAATGCAACAGACTTCTATTTCTTGCTGTACCAAGAGACAACCCCTGATCCCATGCTGAAACAACACCCCGAAGTGCTTTTCCTATCTAGTGCATTACCAGCCCAGTTTGCATCAGTGTAGCCAATCAACTTGACACCATCACCCTGAGTATATCTCAACCCATACTCAATTGTACCACGTAGATACCTCAGCACATGCTTTGTTGTTGTCCAATGTACTCTCTTTGGTTCTACCATGAACTGACTAAGAGAGTTGACTGCAAAGAAAAAATTTGGTCTTGTATTGACTAGATACATCAATGACCCAATAAACTGTCTATACAAGGTGGGGTCTATTGCCTCCTACTTTGATGCATTGATCTTCTGCCAATTTGTAACCACTGGTGTAGACATGGGTCTACAGTCCAGCATTTTGAATCGCTTCAAGATTTCCATAGCATATTTCCCTTGACCAAGGAAAATCTCTCCCTCTATCTGCCACACCTCTAGTCCTAGAAAATAGTGCATCAACCCCAAATCCTTCATCTCGAACTCTACTGCTAGGTCCCTCTTGCAATCCTCTATGAGCCTTGGTGAACTAGTCATAAATAAATCATCCACATACAAAACTAGAATGAGTGGTTCACCTCCCACCATGAGATAGAAAAGGTTGGAGTCTGCCTCACTCTTCACGAATCCCATGCTCTACAAGTAGCTATCTATGCGCTCATACCACACTCTGGGTGCCTACTCAAGTTCGTATAGTGCTTTCTTTAACTTGCAAACATGAGAGCCACTCCCATGCGCCACAAAACCTTCCGGTTGTTCGATGTACACCTCTTCCTCTATGATTCCGTTTAGGAAAGCCGTCTTGACATCCATCTGATGGATCTGCCATCCCATTTGTGTTGCTAATGAGATCACAACTCGTATGGAGGTATATCTGGCCACTGGCCACTGGAGCGAATGTCTCGTCGTAATCGATTCCCTCCTGAGAGAACCCCTTGGCCATGAACCTGGCTTTGTATTTCTCTATGCTACCATCTGCAACATGCTTGATCTTATAGATCCAACAAAAACCAACAACTTCCTTATCTATAGGCCTTGGCACTACCTCCCAGACATCGTTCTTCATGATGGAGTTGCACTCCACCATGGCATCCTACCAAACCTGCTGCTGTGCAACATCCTGATAACTAGAGGGCTCATTGTCAATGAACTCGCTTATTAATGCCACACAATATGAATATTTAGTTGGTGATCTCCTCTCTCCGCCACTTGTTCTAGGAGCTCCCATAAACTCCTGAGCGTCTCACGCAATTTGAGTTTCCACTCGGCTAGTCCTTCTCCTGCCGGTAGGAATACACCAATAGATGGAGCTTGTTGTTCCTTATTTTGCTGCTCCTGATCCTGTGGACTCAACTCACCCAAGGTACTTGTATCTGCATTTGTTCCTATCACAGTGCCCTGTACCTGAGACTCCTGATCCACTTTTGGAGCTTCAATTTGCTGACTCTGCTCAACTGCTGGCAAATCCTGAGATTTTCTGAAGGCTTTCTCCTCCAGAAACTTCACATCACATCTCACTATGATCCTCCTTGTCCTTGGAATAAATATCTTGTATGCCTTGGAGGTTTCGCTATATCCAACAAAGAAACCTTTCTCTGCAGTCAAATCTAACTTGGTTCATTTCTCTGATGGTACATGACAGTATGCTATACTGCCAAAGATCCTAAAATGCCTGACCTCAGGCTTCTTCCTTGTAAAGGCTTCTTCTGGTGTCATTTTTCCCAAAATCTTATGAGGTACTCTATTCTGAATATAGACTGTTGTGCTGCAAGCCTTTGCCCAAAGATACTTAGGCAGATCCTGATCAAACAACATGGCCCTGGCTGCTTCAACAATTGCCCAATTCTTACGCTCAACAACCCTATTTTGTTGTGGGTTGTAGGGAATAGTCCACTCTCTCTTGATTCCTTCTCTGGTACAAAACTCTTGGAAGGCTTTGCTTTTGTACTCACCCCCATTGTCTGTCCGAAGAACCTTGATCTTCTTGCCTACCATATTCTCCACAAGAGCTTTGAATTCTTGGAAGCGACTGAAGACCTCATCTTTGGCCTTCAAGAAATATATCCACGTCTTCCTAGAGAAATCATCAATGAAGGTTACGTAATACTCATAACCCCTCAAAGGCTGAGTAGACATGGGACCACAAATATCAGAATGTATCAAATCAAGAACACCTGTACTTCTATTGTCACTTCTAGGAAAGGCTGCCTTTGAAAATTTCTCGAGTGCACATCCTTTACATGCATCACCATGTTCTGCACTCAACTCTGGAATTCCTATCACAATTTCTCTGAGCAATTTCAATGCCCCATGGCGTATATGTCCCATCCATCTATGCCATAGCTCTCTTATTTCCTTGTTGCTGTTATTGCTCACTAGTGCCTTTGGAGTTTCAAACTGCAACGTGTATAAATTGTCACTTCTAACACCAATTTGCTTTGCCTTCTTCCAGTCCTTGTGTTTTAAATACACCTCCTGTCCTTGAAAGAGTACACTGTACCCTTTGTCTTCAAGGGAAGATATTGAAATCAGATTCATGCACATCCCTGACACATGCAATACATCTGTGATCTTAATATCACTGCTTGACTCCCTCTAAAATGAAACAATCCCTCTCCCAACTTGAGTGCAAGTGGACTTGTTTCCCATTTTTATCTGGAAGCCTATCTCTTCTGCTTTGTAGTTGGAGAAGTTTTCTCTAACTCTTGTCATATGGCATGACGCATCACTGTCAATGTACCAGACCCTTGTAGTGCTTGAGCTAGATAAGCAGTATAGAAGAGCAAACTCATTTTCTAGTCTAGAGGATAGCTCATCAACATCCGCTAAAGCTACTGTCTACTTCTTCTTGTCTCCTTTCTTCCGATTCAAACATTGACTGACATAATGTCCTAGTTGATCACAACCATAACATTTAATTTTGCTCAGGTCTTTCTTTATCTTCTTGTCCCCTTTTGAGGTAGACTCACTGCTTGAGCCTTTCTTGGCTTTGCCTTTACTGACAAGAGCAACATTCTCTTCCACCTCACCCTTACGACCACTACTATTGCCTCCATTAACATAACTCATTCGTAACTCTTCCTTAGTGAAATCAGTCCACAAATGATCCCAATAAGGAATATCTTGTCGTCTTCATACAACTTTGGCAAAGATGTCCCATTCTTTTGTGAATCCTACCAATGCAATCCTAACAACCTCATCATTTGGTATTGCTACCCTGATAGTTACCAACTCATCTTTTACTATTCTGATCTTGGTAAGGTAGTCCACAACGCTCTCCCCTTTCTTCATTCTAGTGTTTCTCAACTTATCCTTGAGAATCAGTTGCCTATTCAAATTTGAACTCTGGTATAGGTTGAGTATGGCATCATACATCTTTTTGCAGGTATCTAAATCTACAATATGAGGAACAAGGTGATCCTTGACCCCATCCATAACGACGTGCTTAGCTTTGGCATCTTCTTTCTGGTAGGTCACCAATGGCGTAGCATTTGTCGGAATAGAAACGGTAGTGGTTGCATATTCCTTCAAACCATTCTCCTCCAGTAATAGAAGAATTCTTGCTTTCCACATGCCAAAGTTTGAAGCCCCCTCAAGTTTGTCTGAATCTCTTAAACCGGCTGCTGCCATTGCTAAAACCCTTGAACTTAAACCTTCCTGAACACAAAAAGAAAAATCAAAACTTGCACTTGTGTGATTAAGCCCTAGTTTTCTCTTTCAGAGTATGTGCTTTGATACCATGTGAAAATATGCCTCCTCTATTGGTGTTGTGAAAACCAACAATAAATTCACTGTTTAAAACTCATAAATTTGGATAGCAATCAAATTGCTGAAACAAGGGTAATTCATGCACAACACCATTCACAAAAATGCGAATGCAATGAAAGTACAAAAACCAATCACACTTTGACACAATGATTTACCACGGAAGGCCACAACTGCGGGGAAAAACCAGCATTCAATGAGAGATTTTTATTATAGCGAGAAAAGAATAAATTTACAATAATTTCGAACTTGGCATCCACAACAATCTTTGCAATCTTGGATAATATTTCTACTCCTCCTTTTGATCACTCAAATCTCCCTTTCTCTCATGTGTTCCTACAAAATGCTTCATGCTGTGTATATCCTACGACTCACATCGATCTTCTTTTTATAGCATACATCACCTAGGTTGGAATAGAGATGCTGAAGAAAACAAAGTAAAGTTGTTTGCTAAAAAGGAAATTTGCCAAACTTGGCAAGTGCGTTGCAAGATAAGGAAGATAAAAAATTAGGAAAGTTAGAGATGTTTATCTCCACAACTGCTCTAGCCTAGGTGACACGGTTCCAGGCTGGAGATACCTCTGAGCTACATTTTCAACAGAAGCAATTTCTAAAAAGGGGTAACTTGGTAATCAATTAGCTTTTTGTTGTTGAAAACATTATTTAGAGAGAAATATGATTCCACTTGGTTGAGCCATTTGTCTTGATCTGCTTCAATTTTTCCTTTCAAAAGGAGTGATATCAAAATTCACTAGTACTTTTAAGGATTTGAGATCCCTGAAGGATATGCTTGACAAAGAGGTGGATACCCTGAACATTGTTTGAGAATGGACATTAGCTATTTGCTCTATCGTCTCCCTCCAGTACTTTGAGGTCTGCGTCAAGTGACAGTTTGAAAGGATCTTTCAGTCCTTTTCTCTTTGCTCTATGAGATTGCTTGAACCAGCAAGGAAGATAATCTGACAGTACATGTATCTTTAGAATGTAATTAATATGACAAATTCATAAGCTAGCAATTCACAGTGGAAAAATTCACCAGGGAAAGTGCTTTGCATTAATGTTTTCAATATATATTTTGAAAACTTTGAATTTTTTTTTTAAATAATTTTTTCACTTGCATTACAATACAATTTTATTTTTTAAATATTTTTTATGTTTATTTTGATATGAAAATTATGCACTAATTTTCATAAAAATGTTAAAAGAAAAATAAATTATTTACTTTAATTTCTACTTCAAATATTATTTTATTTTTCCATGTGTTTATTTATATATACAATTTTTTACTTTTCCTTGTGTTCTTTTATTTTATACAATAAACATAAAAAAAAAAATTAAAAAATATATATTATACAATATTGTATCATGAAACAATGGAATTTTATTTTATTTTATGTAGAATATTATATATACAATTTTTTATTTTTCTATATGTTTCTTTGCACAAATATTAAAAATATATATTTTTCCATGTGTTTATTTATGATATTAAAATTAAGTTAATGTATTTATTTTTTATTTTTATTATCATAAAATATATATTGAAAAATATTTTTATTTTTATTATCATAAATCAAATTATTCTTTTGAAAAAAAAAATCAAAGTTTTTGAAATATATATTAAAATTAATGGCGGTTAATTTTCTGCCTTGGTGAATTGCTGGCGGTTAATTTTACTTGGCGGTGAATTTGTCATGACGATGAATTTTTCCACAATGAATTTGTCATGACGGTGAATTTTCCCACGGTGAATTGCTGGCGATGAATTTTCCATCGGTAAATTACTGGCGATGAATTTTCCTAGAAACCCGTTCTTTAAGAGTCTGATCTCATTTGATGGGACATTCAAACGTTGAACAAATTACTTTGATATCATTGAACCAGATTTGTTTGGCAATACACTGGACAGGTATCAAATTGTTCAAACTTTATGTGCTATTTAAGCAAAAGAAAATGAATATAATCAATGCATGATGTGTAATGCAAGTAAATGTTTTGTTGGAGATCTACAAAAGGTAGCAATCTTTGCAAAAAGATCTGCTACAAAAACTAAGCTGCCTCCTTTTGGGCGAGCAACCTCAGTATGTACAATCAAGTACATAAAATAAATGAAGACTTCAAGGGCCAGTCAAATTATTCTGCTTTTAGAATGCAAGAAGTTATCTGTTAGGGATAAAAGAGGACAAAGTGGGTTGGCAGATGTTGACAAACGGAGTTGATGAGTGTATTTGTATTCAGGTCAGTCCATTTTGCAACTTTCGTTCCTTCTGGGGTGGTTTTTGAGGTCTCAAGCTTTGATGAACAAAATTCCATACCCTATAATGATTTTATATGGTTTCCAATGTATTTTGTGGGATCATTCCAGGCTATGATTTTAAATTTCTGGTACCAGCAAAGCTAGTTGTCATGATCAGAACAATTGCTCTCTCCCATATGAATCAAGGTTAGGCTCTCAAACAAATTTGATTCTTTTGAATTTCAAGATTTTAATGGACCTGTTTTTAATTCTTTTCTAAATTCTAATGCATGTTAAAGATCATGAGGAAAAATCAGTTTATGGAGGTAAAAGGTAAAACCGTAAAGGTGAAGGAAGACTTAATAGTGTTGAGTCTGTTGACTGTTGATGTGACATTATGAAGGACTTTGTTTTGCTGGATGTGGCGTTAGGCCAAGACCTAAGACCTTCCATTTTGAAAGGCAACAATGGGACTGGTAACACAGACTTTGTACTACTTAGGCCTTTCTTTATGCATTTAATTTTTACATTACTTGGTTGTGGTATTGGCACTGTGGATTCTAGAGAATGCAAATTGTAAATTCAGATATATTGGAAAAAAATAATTTGGAATTTTTTGGACATCTATCCATATATTGTGTGTGATTGTTATGTGATTTATCAACCCATAATTGTTAAATGTTATACTTTATCTATGGAATGCATGCTGTTCAATTCAACTTCAATGTGTGTGTTGATGTCTACCGGCTATATTGGGCATGGAATGAATTATTTTTATTTTGCATTTTGCAAAACTAATACTCCCCATGTTTGGGCCATGCTGAGTATGAGTGTAATTACTATGTCTCATAGCAACCTAACTCCGAGTGCCCATCTCAGAATGCCCAAGAGTAGAGAGCCCATTCTAGTTTAGGGTGACGATTTTGGTGTCTTTGGCAATTGGCAGCACACTTGACAATAAACATAGTTTAATATTGGACCAAGGTTTGATAAACTTCTTGACTGTATGTCTGCGTGGCATTTGTACGGAGAGGTAATTTATATACATCAGTTTATATTAGAGCTGGGTCTTTGCTTTTTTAATCAAAGATCAAGTGATCTTTAGCACCTAACAAAAAAACTATAACTCTTTATTGGCTGAATTGTTCCTTGCCGCTAGCCATTTTTAAATTTCCATTCCCCTTCACCGTCAATGTGTGAAATATACTATAGGGCCGAATACCAAGCGAAAAAACATTTATTCTGATTTTTTTATCACCGAGTCAGTTCCTTTTTGGATTTTGAAAACTTAATCAGGGATTATCTTTTCATGGTACAATCTTTACTTTTGTAACTCTTTCGCGTATTCTCAAGGAGTTCTTGTAACTCTCAACAATTTGGATCTTATATTTTGATCTTAGAATCTTAATAAATTTCGATTTTCAGAGCTTTGCATTTGGAGCGTTCACATTAGTGATGGCAACACTTTCTACAGGAATTGATCCCAAATCGTTGTCGGTAAGATTGCATTCTACAAAACTTTTATGTGAGTACCTAGCCATTTCTTGAAACACAATACCACCAACACCATTTACTGATTTAGGCTTTGGGATCAAATTTGATGCAGATGGCTACAAAAGAGAGCATTACAGACAGTAAAATTCCGTATGGATATGGTTTCTTCCATTTTATTTTTGGCTTGGCTTCAATGTACCTTGTGGTGCAGGAGCACCTACTTGAATACAAGCGTAATTTTAATGTTTTGCTCTTAATCTTTTTGTTTTGTTTTGTAATGGTCTCATACACCATTGATAAGGTGTAAGGGGACCTCTTTGAAGCTTAGGTAAACTTAAAATAAAATGGAAACTCGTTTTGTAGGCGTTTCCTTAGGTTTTGGTGAAAATCGAAAAACACAGTGTGTTTTCGAAAAAATGTTTTTTCTCCACTTTTAAGCCCGAAACTGAAACCTAACTGATTTCTTTTTCGGTTTGTAAAGAAATCCTCGACCATTTCTTGGGTGGTTGAATGTTTTTTACGGTGGCAGCCTTTTTGGAGAATAGAAAAAAAATCATCTTTCTGCGTAAAAGTTACAGTTTACTCTGTTTCCTTATTTCTTTATGCAAAATAATGAATTGAGAAGTAATTTTGAAACATGGAGTATGTATTGAGATTGTCTTTAAAGCATTGAATTAGCGTAGGAACTATCTTTTATTCGTTGTAGGGTTTTTATTGCTGTGTTTTTTCCTTAAATTTTAGTTTTGACTGGTAAAAGAAAGAACAATGGAGTCTTAGCTGCATTGCCTTTGTACTCAGCACGAGTTCATTGGAAATGGAGCTTGAATCCATTGCTGTACATAGAATAGGCGTAGGAATTTGTTGGTATTTAAAAATCATGCAAAAAGATTAATCCCTAGGCGAGTTGTCCATGCCCGGCTAGGAAAAGAAATTGTTTTACTCTGTTCCAACGCAGGGGCGTTGAAATCTATTCAATGTGGGTTGAATAAAGATTGCAGGGATCTTTTAAGGGTCTGACAGGAGGCATGAGTCCTTAGCATTTCCATTTTGGTGATTGTTGGATGAGGCCAGATCAATGCATGTTCAAGAAAAGGCTTGGAAGGCCCTACAATCCCATGAAATCAGCATCAAAACTATGCACGGCCTGAGAGGGTCAGAAGTCACAAGAACTTTGAAGAATGCCAAATTTGAGTCAGGGAACCTTCCTTGAGTTCTAGGTGTCCACTAAGCTGAAGGGTGAGATAATTTAATAAGAAACCAAATAAGCTTATAGTTACAAGCCCTCCTAAAACCCTAGGGTTTTGAGGCAGCAATAGAGGAGAGAGTGATTGTGCAAGGACAAGAACACTATTGCCAGTGATTTTTAAGACAACTAAACAAATTCACACCCCTGCAACAAGGTTGGGTAGAATGGAAGATTGACTGGTCTTTAGTTGATTAAGGGCTAGTTAGAGCAGAGAGGAAAAGAAGCATCAAGAAATGCTTGATTCAGGCTTAATTAACGTTTTGGGATATTGATAGAAGGGTTGGAAACAAAGACCAGGGGTGCCAAATTGTTTTGGGAACCTATAGGTTTGGTGGGTAACAACACCGGGGTTATCGAAAGTGAGACCCGAGCATTTGGAGTGGAGTGAATGATTCCAATCAACCCTTGTTCTATCAGATTGGTATCAGAGCAGTGAAAGATTTGGGAAGCAGCAGCGTATATGTCAGAGGAAGTTGAGTCAAGTGAACTGCCAAAGATGGTGACGAATGCACAGTTAGCCAAGATGGTTGAAGAGCAAGAAGAGGATAACAAATCTCTAAAGGAAAGAATAGAGCAGCTTGAAGCAGCACTAAACAAGGTTAAGCTGGAAGACAAAATGCCAAAAGAAAAAGAGGTTGCAGAGGAGGACAAAGTCCCTGAACCTGACCCTGTCTTGGAAGAGGAGCCTTTCCTAAAGGCATTAAAAGCACTAAGTGGAAAAGGACTTGAGGGTGTACCATTATTTCATGGAAAGATGGATCCTGATCTGGTCTTGGACTGGATAGATGGCATGGAGAATCACTTCGAATGTGATGGAGTTACAGAAGCACAGAAGGTGAAGGTTGCAAAGTCAAGGTTGAGAGGATCAGCGTTAACTTGGTGGAAGTTTGTCCAGAATGAAAGGGAGAAACAAGGTAAGCAGCCCATATCAACCTGGAAAGGAATGGTTGCTAAAGTGAAAGAAGCTTATATGCCAGATGATTATGAAATTTAGCTCCACAAGAAGAGGCAGAGTTTAAGACAAAAAGACCAAGATGTAAACACCTACATGGAAGAGTTCCAGAAACTTTGTTTGAGATCAAATGTGGCAGAAGATGATAGCCTGAAAGTGGCTAGATACCTCAATGGATTGAAGTGGAATATACAGGAAGAGATGGCTTTGCTCAGCCCCAAGACAGTCCACCAATGCTATCAACTAGCTATCAAGATTGAAGAGAGGAATAAAAGGAAGCATGATCAATCCTCTAAGGGCAGAGGAAGAGGCAGAGATCAAAAAGGACAGCGTGGAGGTTACCAAGGAAGAGGTGGTGACCAAAGAAGCCAAGGAGAATCAAAGCTTACTGAGCATGGAGGTGAAACTTCATCAAGAGGAGGTTTTAATAGAGGAAGGGGACCTCAAGGAGGTTCAAACAGAGGTAGAGGAGCAGGTAGAAGTAACTCTTACTTTGCCACCATGAAGTGTTATAACTGCAATCAACTAGGCCATCCAGCTTATAGGTGCCCGGAGAAAGCTTCATCTAGCAACGAGAAAAGAGTAGCTTATGCACAAGAGGACACCGTGAGTGTAAAGACACCTGAGATCAGTCACATAGAATCAGAAGTAGGTGAAAGTCTGATGTTTAATAGAGTGCTGATCAGGCAACCAGTCAAGGAAGAACCCAAGCAAAGGAGAGCTTTGTTTAGAGCAAGGTGCAAGATATTGGGAAAGGTATGCAAGGTCATTGTAGATTCTGGTTCTACGGACAATATAATATCTGAGGAGGCAGTAAATAAGTTAAAATTGCAGAAGGTACCTCATGCCAATCCCTACAAAGTCACATGGCTGAATAAAGGGCAAAGTGTCTTAGTGAATGAGCAGGTTACAGTGGAATTTTCAATTGGAGGCTACAAAGACAAGCTGATTTGTGATGTACTGCCCATGGATGCATGCCATCTTCTTCTTGGTAGGCCATGGCAATATGATAGAGGTGTTGTATATCATGGAAAGGAGAACACCATTGAGTTCACGAAGGATGGAAAAACCTTCAAGCTGCAATCGTTGATTGAGGAAGATGAAGGGCAGTCCAAGGTTCCTAATATCATGTTGAGCAGTGGTAAAGAGTTCATCAAGGACCTACACCAAGGGAATGAAGGGTATGTGATTATGATGCAGCCCACAAAAGAGAAAAAGGCTGAAAGGGCAGTGTTACCAGCAGCAGTCCAGAACTTGCTTGACAAATACAAGAGCATAGTGAGTGATGGAACACCATCAACTCTACCACCCAAGAGAGCAATAAGTCATCAAATTGACTTCATACCCAGAGCCTCATTGCCTAACAAAGCAGCATACAAACTGACCCCTGAGCATAACAAAGAGGTGGCAAGACAAGTGGAAGAGTTGCTGAATCAAGGTCTGATTCAAAAGAGTATTAGTCCATGTGCAGTCCCAGTTGTTTTGGCAACTAAAAAAGGAGGTAAATGGAGACTTTGTACTGATTCTAGATCAATAAATAGAATCACAATTAGGTATAGATTTCCAATACCTAGGATTGAAGATTTATTGGATTGCCTTGGAGGTGCAAAATTTTACACTAAGCTAGATCTTAAGAGCGGGTATCACCAAATCAGAATTAAGGAGGGTGATGAATGGAAGACAGCTTTTAAGACGAATGATGGCTTATATGAGTGGAAAGTGATGCCATTTGGCCTCTCAAATGCCCCTAGCACGTTCATGAGACTAATGAATGAGGTGCTTAAAGATTTCACAGGGATTTTTGTGGTAGTTTACTTGGATGACATACTGATTTTCAGTAAGACAGCAGAAGAGCATTTGAAGCATGTAGAGATGGTACTCAAAAGGTTGCAAGAAGAATAGTTGGCAATCAACCTTGAGAAGTGTGAGTTCTTCAAACAAGAGCTTGTGTATCTAGGCTTTGTGGTATCTCAAGGAACGTTGAAGATGGATCCAAGTAAGGTAGAATCTATCCTAAACTGGCCTACACCAACCACAGCAACTGAGGTAAGGATTTTTCATGGTTTGGCTCAATTTTATAGGAAGTTTATAAGGAATTTTAGTGGTATATGTGCACCAGTGTTAGATACAATCAAGGGTGGTCAGAAAACAAAGTTTAAGTGGACACTAGAGGCTGATAAAGGGGTTGAAAAGTTGAAAAAAGAAGTGGCAACACAACCTATCTTGTTATTGCCTAGTTTTGATAAATTGTTTACAGTTGAGTGTGATGCAAGTGGAGTAGCAGTAGGAGGAGTCCTTAGTCAAGAAGGTAGGCCTGTAGCCTTCTTTAGTGAAAAAATTAATGAAGCAAAGCAAAAATACTCCACCTATGATATGGAACTTTATGCTTTAGTGCAGTCCCTTAGGAAATGGAGGCATTACTTGTTGCCCAAAGAGTTTGTGGTCTTCACGGATAACCGGACACTCAGTTACATCAATACCCAGGAGAAGTTAAGCAATAGGCACTTGAAATGGATGGAGTACATTCAAGCTTTCACATTTACCATTAAGCACAAGAAGGGACAACAAAACAAAGTGGCAGATGCATTAAGAAGGAGGATGTTGACAGTCCAAGAGATACAGCTGAAAAGCATAGGATTGGAAAGTTTTAAGGATCTCTATGGTGATGACGAAGATTTTTTCGAAGCCTACAAGGTATGTTCAGACTTTGCAAATCATTTTCACAGTCAATATGCTGAGTATACATTGCAAAATGGGTTGTTATTCAAGGGTAATTTGTTATGTGTCCCAAGAGGATCAATGAGAGAAAATATGATCCAAGAAAAACACAATGGCAGTCTTAGTGGGCATTTTGGTATTAACAAAACTTTAGAGCTGGTACAAAGGTTTTACTATTGGCCTAAGTTAGCACGAGATGTCAGAAAGTATGTTGAACAATGTGTTGTTTGCATGAAAGCAAAAGGGGGAGCTAGCAATGTTGGGTTATATCAGCCTTTGCCTATTCCGAACAGACCATGGGAGTGTGTGAGTATGGATTTTGTGGTGGGTCTTCCCAAGACTAAATCTGGTTTTGACAGTGTTTTTGTAGTTGTGGACAGATTTAGCAAGATGAGTCACTTTATTCCTTGCAAGACTACACACGATGCAAGCTATATTGCCCATCTCTTTTTCAGGGAAGTTATGAGAATCCATGGATTGCCATTGAGTATTGTTTCTGACAGGGATGTAAAATTCATGAGTCATTTCTGGAAAACACTATGGAGCAGATTGGGAACTAATTTATCATTTGGATCAGCTTACCATCCTCAGACCGATGGTCAAACCGAGGTGGTTAACAGAGTGTTAGGTAACCTATTGAGGTGCTTGACAAAGGAATATGGGCAGACCTGGGATATGGTGATTTCCCAAGCAGAATATGCATACAATGATAGTGTGAACAAAACTATAGGAAAAAGCCCATTTGAAGTTGTGTATGGGATGCATCCAAGAGGAGTTTGTGAGCTCAGAGACCTGGGAACAATGGAGAATAGGAGTGGACATGCAGAAGACTTCACTCAAACCATGAAGGAGATTCATGAGCAAGTTAAGAAAACAATCACATCAGCAACACAAAAGTTGAAGAACAAAGTTGATGAGACAAGAAGAGATGTGCAGTTCCAGGTGGGTGATTATGTGATGGTTCACCTCAAAAAATCCAGATTGCAGAAGGGGATGTCCACCAAGTTGCAAATGAAATGGGTAGGACCATGCAAGGTGATAGCTAAGTATGGAAAGAATGCATACAAGGTGGAACTTCCATCGGATTTGGGTATATCTCCAGTCTTCAACGTTGCTGATTTGATTAGGTACAAGGGTACAGTCAATGATGAAGTTCAAAACAATTAGGAAATCTTTAAAGATATCAGCAATATACCCCTTCCAATTCAAGAGAAAGCTCAGGCAGAGAAGGTCTTGGAGTCCAGGGTGAAGAAAGCAACAAGGAATAAGGTATACATGGAGCACCTTATCAAGTGGAAGAGAAAACCTGACTCAGAGGCTACATGGGTACAAGAGGATCAATTAAAGAAGCTTGGAATTGACCTGAAACTGATACCACCTTCCAGTTCTTCGTCTTTGTGTTGAGAGGGGGAGAATGGTGCAGGAGCACCTACTTGAATACAAGCGTATTTTTAATGTTTTGCTCTTAATATTTTTGTTTTGTTTTGTAATGGTCTCATACACCATTGATAAGGTGTAAGGGGACCTCTTTGAAGCGTAGGTAAAATTAAAATAAAATGGAAACTCTTTTTGTAGGCGTTTCCTTAGGTTTTGGTGAAAATCGCAAAACACAGCGTGTTTTCGAAAAAACGTGTTTTCTCCACTTTTAAGCCCGAAACTCAAACCTAACTATTTTCGGTTTTAATGAAATCCTCGACCATTTTCTTGGTTGGTTGAATGTTTTTACAGTGGCATGCTTTTGGAGAATAGAAAAAAAAAAATCAACTTTTACGCGTAAAATTCTGATTTTCTGTTTCTTTTATTACGTTTTGCAAAATTATGTATTGATTGTTAATCTTTGATTGTTTAGCACATAATGTAGTTGTTTTAAAACATTGTATTAGCGTAGGAACTATATTATATTCATTACAGAGTTAGTAATTGCTGTGTCTTTCCATAGATTTTAGTTTTGACTGGTAAAAGAAAGAACAATGGAGTCTGCATTGCATTGCCTTTGTACTCTGACCTTGAGTTCATTGATAGACTTGACTCCAACATGTACATAGAATAGTAGGAATTTGTTGGTATTTAAAAATCATGCAAAAATATTGAAAATCTAAGCTGAGTTGTCCATGCAGCTGAAAAGAGGTGTTTATATTCCAGCAGGTGTTGAAATCATTAAAGTAATGGGTTGAATAAGATTTGAGTTGCTAAAGAATGCGACAGAGGCATGAGTCCTTAACATTTCCATTTTGGTGAGTGTTGGATGAGAAAAATCAATGCATGTTCAAAGAAAGGCTTGGAAGGCCTACAATCCCGTAAATCGACATCGGAACTGCAGCTGAGAATTGAAGTCTGAACTTTGAAGAATGCCAAATTTGAGTCAGGGAACCTTCTTTGAGTTCCAAGTGTCCACCGAGCTGAAGGGTGAGATAATTTAATAAGAAACCAAATAAGCTTATAGTTACAAGCCCTCCTAAAACCCTAGGGTTTTGAGGCAGCAATAGAGGAGAGAGTGATTGTGCAAGGACAAGAACACTATTGCCAGTGATTTTTAAGACAACTAAACAAATTCACACCCCTGCAACAAGGTTGGGCAGAATGGAAGATTGACTGGTCTTTAGTTGATTAAGGGCTAGTTAGAGCAGAGAGGAAAAGAAGCATCAAGAAATGCTTGGTTCAGGCTTAATGAACGTTTTGGGATATTGATAGCAGGGTTGGCAGCAAAGACCAGGGGTGCCAAATTGTTTTGGAACCTATAGGTTTGGTGGAGGTAGCAACTCCAGGGGTTATCGAAAGTGAGATTGAGTGATGAGTCGGTGAATAGTTCAATCCAGCGATTATCACCTTGCCATGTGTTTCTTGGTTGGAATTTAAACACATTATTGAAAATGCGTTGAAATAATTTCTTGTGTAAATCCTTTATTCTAGAGCTTATGAATTGGTTTATCTGCTTTAGAGTTTCAATTTTCACTTAGGCTCTTGATCTCACCCAGTGTACTGATCTCAACATTAGAGTACTGATCTGCTACTTTCCCGCTTGATTGAGGACCGTTGCCCTTGGCTTTTATCCACATTTTATGGGCTTGGCTATGTAACGGGGCAGAGGGGGGCTGTTCATAACTGCCACCATAGTAATTGAATAGTAAGACAAACAAATGCATGGACATGCATGGTGGTTGGTTCCTCCAAGCAAATGTAATGAGATGATCACCCATTTAAATTTGATCCCACATTTAAATGGGTTATTGTACTATCGTCGAAGGTCAAAATTTTGTTTTTAAGAAAAAACTTGTATTATTATGATTTAGTATTCAATATTTTTGGATAAACTCTTTGAATTTTACATGTTGTTTCACATCATTTCATGATCATCATCGGCATGATAAATGGATAGAGAGAAATCTTATGAATACTATCATAGATTGTGGAAACAAAATGTTATTAATTGATATGAATTGTTATAAATAGAAAGTGTGTTGGCATCATCAAGACTTGGATTGTTTAATATAGCATATTCTTTGTAATGGGAAACAATAGAATCTAAGCACACATTATTTTAACAAAGAGGGTCATTTCTTTTTAACATGATTCCCCTTTAAGGGAAAACAACCTTTCCTAAAAATGTCTTATCTAGATTAATTAATTAACGTGAGTAATAAATGTATGAATCAATTAAAATAAGGATATACCTATTAGGAATAGTAAAACATTGTGTTCTTAATTATAGAAATTAAATATGAAGGAGAAAGGTTCTTAATTTTATCATTGAAGAACAAAGATTTGGAATTTAATTGTTGCGAGTCTTGTGAAAACTTTGTTTTTACCAGTTGAATGTTTTGGATCTTGTTTTGAATAGTTGATTTATTTCAAGTTAAGTTTGTGGGTTTGGGTTTGTTTTGTAGTTGTGGATTTGACTTTGTTTGAATGGTTTGTTTACTATGCTCTTTTATGATATTTGGGGATTGTTGGTAGTTTAAAATAATTCAAAATATTTGTTTGTTATGTTGTAAGGAGATATGTTCACCAAGGTCAACCCTAGAAGATTTAAGACAATAAGCAATCACCCTAGAACAGTGTATGGAGATTTGCTACTCCTTTTTAAGAATTAAGGATAGTGTTTAGCTATTATTTTCTCATTGAATGCTTCTAGGATGAGAAGATGATTGAATAAGAGAGTATGTGATATGGATGCAAATTGTAGACACTTAAATCTGACTAACACATTTCTTCCAAAATATCATCATTTTCCATCATTAGGTATCATCAATCAGTCTTTTGCATTATTTAATTAAATTGTCGATTCCATCTCTTTTCTTCTATAGGTGATGATGTTATGTCTTCACTATTTGACACTCTAGAGAACTTGTTACAAACCTTTCAGCATCTCACTTCATTTTTTTCTAGAAATAGAGTGACTTCACATTAGCCAATAGCTTGGTCACTCCAGGATGTCCTTAATATGGTGCCAAATAAACTTCTTTCCACATTGCATTCCTTAACTCCTCAAAGTTTGGCGCATAAGTCCTTCCTCTGAATCTTAGTAGTCCATTTGGATCAAAATGGAATCCATCATTCCTTATACCTTAAGGATCGTTCATAAGAGCTTGTTTAACTTTTTGATAGTATACATCTCCCTTAGACTTCTGTAACACTTGGTTCTTGAATTTTGAATGTTTAGATATCATTGAGGAGATATGTCTCTTGCAACTTAGGGCATCCACAACTTGATTTTCTTCACCCTTCATATAATTAGTTTAAAAATATTAATATGATATTAGCTCATGTCATCTCCTTTGATGAGCATTTAGATTTGATTGGGTAAACGATACTTTTAGACCATTCTAGTCTATCTTTTGAACTCAAATTGTTTCCAAAGCAAAAAAATGTCTTCACATTTTCAATGCAAGAACAACTATTGTTAGCTTGAGATCATGTGGAGCATAGTTTTGTTCTTATGTCTTCAATTTTCTAACTCATAGGCAATAACTTGCCCTTCTTGAATAAGCATCTTTCTTGACCTTTTTCCAAGGTATTAATGATAACTATAAATTGGCCTTTTGAATAAGGAAATTATGGAATTGGTGTCATAATTGCTTCTCTTTTATTTGGTCAAAGGTCTCTAGCTTTTTCTCGACCATTCAAATCTATAGCTCCAACAACTAAGCCTTCAACTCCTACACCTTTGTTGTGGACACAAGAAACTTTAGATATCAAGTTTTGATATGAGATCTACATCTATGGAGAAGTCAAAAAATTTCTTAGACTAGGAATACATCATCAAACACTATTGAATAGGGTATTTATCTGACATTTTCTTGATCCATATACTCATTTTCTTCCCCTCGATGTTTTTGAGACTCATAATACATTAAATCAACTTAAAAGATGATCTCTTAACATTCATCTATTTTCTCCATTTCAATCGTAATGAATTAACATTCTTCCTATTTGGCCTTCTACAGTTGAATGGTTCTTACTTTCCTTAAGTTACCCTCACTAGTTGTACCTCACAGATAAACTTTGCTCCCAAGGTTGTCTAGACATTTTGTCATTTTAGGAAGCAGTCTTCCTTAGGTCTATTCCTCATAACCAATTTATCTCAAGGTTGACATCCAAAGATCCTAAAGGGGCTACTTACATAGTTACTCATGATGAGAACCTTGGAAGTTCAATCTGAACTTTGACCAAATATTGCTAAACTTCAGCTTTTATTTGGTGTGCTTGCTTTACTAACCAAGTTTTTTCCTTGTAATCAACTTTTCTTTAAGAAATATTTCCCATAATTATTGGTGGCTTTATCCTTTTTCATAACCTTGGATACTTTGAGGGTTAGTCGGTTTATTTTCTCATTACCAAGCCTTGAATCTAAATTGGCCATGCCCACTTAGAGTTGTGTGATCATGTCATTTTTTATCTTCACCTTTGTGAGTTACTTCATTTTCTAACCTACTCTGGCCTATGACCTTTACTCTAAGGTTTCAACTCTTCATTCTTGTTTCATTTACCATTACTATGATTTAATATAGTTTTGATTCAGGGTTGTCAGAAGTTCATCCTACCTCCTAGCTACCTCTATAGTTTGTTTTGATTCACAAAATATTGAATTTTCTACTTCACATGGAGTTTTCAGTTTATGCTTACAATTAGTTCATCTAATTTAGCATTTTTATCAACAAACATTAATCATAATCATTTGTTTGACTTAATCAAATGGAAATTTTATTATATTGTACATGGATTACATAGTATCCTTGTTTAATACATATATTTGACTCTTTACGACAACAAGTCACTATTAGAAAGAGGAATCTCCTCAAGTTGTTTCTCACCCTTAGATTCAACTAAAACAATTTGAAGGGTGGATGTACTCACAGGTAATCATCCATAACCTTCTTACTAAACCCAGGTGTATTCCTACCACAACCCAAGGGCATCTCCCTATAAGTTGTTGGTTTGACTAGTTTGACCACAAAGATAGGATCAATGGCTTTCATAGCTGCTATATCTCATTGCTTCTCCTCTATCCTGATACACTTAAGTGCATCATCTAGTGTCTCAGAGTCTTCCAACAAAGCACCTCATGTGTAGCTAATTTTGTTAAGGAGTTTAACATCCGGGGATGACTCTTTCTTAGTCCTAAGATTAGACAAGTTTCAGGAAATTGGCATCCTTACTATTTTCCTTGTTCTTCTTTTCCCTGCTATTCTGGCATTTAAGAACATTTCAAACATTAGCTATTGTTAATCTTGGAGGAAAAACTTACATAATGAGCTCATAGGTCCAAGTATTGAACCTAGTAGCTCTAATACCACATGTAACATACCCAATGTTTACTCAACAATTTTCACCTAAGTTCTAACTTAGGAAATGAATAATTCAAACTTCCAAAAATAGCGAAATGAATTTTTCCTTTTTCAAGAACATATAATTGCATATTGCATAAATAATTTCACATTATATTGAATAAATGGAATAACATATAACATAATTCTAAGTAAATAAAACTCATCATTTCAAATACAAATTACAATAGATTCATGATCATATAATTCAATTTCACAACTTACAAGATATCAAGGTCAAAGGATCCTTATCTGCATTACACTTCTTTTGTTTCACAAGTCTCGGTTGTCGTTTGCAAGAGGGAGAGCATCACCCAAGTGTTTTCCCTCCAACCATGTACTTAGTGATCCCCCACACACCTTCCTAACTGGAAGTGGCCTTGCCCTTCGACAAAGAGTTTGGTATGGAAACCTCTAGTAATGCCTATCTGAGTATCTAGTGTTGTGTCCTACATAACTAGTATGGTCATACAACTATGGAAACCCTCCAACTATGCATGACTCTTTTGAATAGCTATGCAAACCTAGAGCATGATAATTCGACAAAGTGTAAGCAGTGACTTCTACAGTTACTTCAAGGCCAAAGTTTAGATATATAATCAATCCACCTCTTACTTGACTTGGAAACCCTAATAATTTGTGGTTAACTTTTCTCTTGGTTTGACCCCAAGGTTAACTATGATAAACAAGATCTCTTTCAAAAGTAATGACACACCAATCTTTAATTAATCAACCTAATAGGTTTGAATCAAATCTCTTGAATACCTTGTTACATACTTGTAACAATTTGGGTTTGGCAACTGCCTCTTATTTAAGTTATTTCTTACTAAGTCAGTAACTGACTTGACTAGTTACTTCTTTTGACTAGAGTACTACGCTCTTGCAACATTTAGGGTCTAGACAATTTCCTCTTACTCAAGTCCTTAGTTTTAACCATGGGAGTAACTACTCCCCTATTTTATGCACAATTAGTTAATATTGTGGACACACTATCACTTGGTCTCAATCTAAAGTACGGACAATATGTCAATATGAATAATAATCTATATTTAAACTTGAATTGAAGATTACTTCTTCATATCAAAGTTTTAGATGTCCATTGTTTACTCTTATGCATCTATTCCTTAAGAAATCCATACCGTATACAATTAATTCTAAAGTGGACATTATTAAGCAATCATCTTCTTCATAAATAATGGTTTAGACTGTTCATTGCCATACCTAGTATGGCTATATCCTTCTAGAACGCCATAACTGATCATGACATTAAATATCATTTAGTTTGATTCGATATAAAATCTTATATTCATAGTAATGTCCAATAATAAGTCAACATATCAAGTTGGTTAACTTTTGATAACTCAACTAAGAACCATTCAACTAATCTCTAGATTCCTCACGGGTTCCTTCCAAGTTATCCCTTGCCTAATTTATATAAGGTACCTACGTTTAGTATGTACATAGACATTCAAATATCTTTTCCTTCCATATGACACATATTCACATGTAAAAATGTATGATAAGCTTTTATCTAATCTAGAGAACATTTTCTGCTTGAGAGATATTTGTGCTTATGGACCTTAAAATATCCTCACTTTACGGCTTTGGTTTTTTTGAGATCATAAATTCCTCTTCTTAAGATTAAATTACTGTGAACATGTAATAATATAGACTCTTGGTCAAAATATAAGGTAATATCATTCAAAGATAATAAGGACTTATTTACTTCTAATACATTTTGAAACCCTCTTGTTATAAAGCAATATAAACTCATTCATACATTATAAATACAATATTGTATTATTGGGATAATATCCTATTACCCTACTTAGCTTCTCTTTGCTATGTTAAAATAACAAGTTGGTTGTTTGGGTTCAACACAACTGTAGAGAGATTATCCTTTCAATGGAACTTTCTATCTCTCAATACATTTGTAAATAATTATTAAATTTGTGTATGCATCATAATCTAACAATGTAATTCAAGATAACTACTTATTATGGTCATTTGATTTCCTAATCTAGTTTATCTTTTTGCATTTCTAATTCAACTCTATGCATAGATAATCTATTTTATTTGTGCATGCACTCACATACTTTTCTAATAGCAATAATTTGCTCATAATGATGACCACAAGCATATCAAAAAATAAAAATTAGATTCAAAGTTAGAAAGGGAAGGAAATTGATGCAAGGCGGGGTGATATAGGGCTCCTGGCCCGGTTCCAAAAGATTTGCAAGGTCACAATCACCTTCTAGGGTATCTTCCTTTGATAACCCACCTATTGCCTTGTAGCCAAGGAGACACACTTATTCAACTATATCTCCCTCTTATGATCTTTTCACCACTTCATGAACACACTTTCAGGAACCCAATATGTTGTTATACAACATATCAAACCCTTGCTTAGGGTTTTTTTGGACCAACACACCAAAATCTGACCTACAACACTGCTTCTAGGCCTAATTAGGCCTCTTTCCCAAAGGAGGTCTATGATTTTCTTCTCCACTAACCTAAAAACCTTCACACATGCATCCAACCAATCACCAAACTAACATTTTCATCATTAGTTTTGACAGTTAACTTTCATTCTTTGTTGTCCTACACAAAAACTAGTAAATTCATTCTTGGCACTCAAACTTGCCAAGCTTAAGCACGTGCAAATTCATCTTCCACAACATTAGCCTACCTCACTACCACAAAAATACTAAAGCTAACTCCTACTAGGCCCATTCCACCAATTTACAAAGTTACCCTACGGTGGAATGGCCTTAAAACTTCAGTTTTCTTGTCAAACCCTAGAAACCCCTAACAACCAAACAGGCTACAAAAAATTTGCTTTTTCTCCTCTAAATCTTAATGAAAACCTTCCTAAATAGATTCAAATGAAATCTTGAACGATTCTCCACCAAATTATATGAGTCTCACATTGATTACAGGCTTTACGAGATTGTACAGATTCAAAATACACAAGAAAACACAGTAAAAAGCTTTAAAATAGAGCAATCTTGTATTATATCACCAAAACTTCTTCAAGCCAACTTGCCTTGAATGTTTGAGAGGATTTTTAAACATATTTGCACACCTTTCCAATGGCCACCAATAAAATTTCAAAATTCTGACCGTTTAACTTCCAACTACCATCCTAATTAGCATAAAAAATGTATTTAGCCACTTTTCAAAAATGTAACATTCATTGACAACTTTGACACAAAACTACTAAAACCACCTAATGACCCAAATTACATCATATTTTTGTTGCATTGACCTTATTAAATCATGAAATGACTCACACCTAACCTAGACTCCACAAAAATGCATTGACAAGCCAAAATTGTAGAGGTGCTCTTGCACCATTCAGCCAAGGGGGAAAAATTTCATCCTTCAGATGAAATGAGATATTTGACAGAGGCACCATGATGCTTGATGTCTTCTTCATTCATCCACTAGGCATCTTCAATGGGAAAACCTTTCCATTTGACCAAGTACTCATTGTAGACTTTCCTTCTTGTTCTTTTAAGCTCCCTTGTATCAACAATGCTTTCAAGCTTCATTGGCTGGCTAAGAGGTAAGTCCTTCACCCATTCTTCATCTTCAACATCAGCAGTACCTACAACATCATCACCTACATTCACAACACCCTTGAATGGATACAAGTCAGCTACATAAAAAATAGGAGATATGGCAACTCCTTGTGGCAATTCAATCCCATATTCATTTTGGCCAAATTTGTGCACTATTTTGTGGGGACCTATCTTCTTTATCGTTAACTTTGTGTATTTTCCCTTTGGAAGTCTCTCTTTTCTAAGATGAGCAAGGACTAGATCCCCAACTTTGTATTGCACATCCTTCCTTTTCAAATCAGGTTTTTCTTTGTATTTTTCCACACTCTTCTTCAAGTTTTCTTTCACCTGATCATGGATGTCTTTCATTGCAATTGCAAAGTCTTTACCTGCTGCACTCTTCTTTTCCATGTCCCTCAAATCTCTAAGCTCATAGATACCTATAGGATTCATCCCATAGACCACTTCAAAAGGACTCTTCGCTATACTTCTATTTACTGAGCCATTGTAAGCATACTCTGCTTGAGGAAGGACAACATCACATGATTCTCCATGCTCTTTAGTCAAAAATCTCAATAGATTACCAAGTGACCTATTGAAACCTTTGTTTGGCCATCTATTTGTGGATGGTATGTTGAGCTGAATTGCAACTTTTTGCCTAAATTTTTCCACAAGGTCCTCCAAAAATGACCTATAAACTTAGAATCTTTGTCAAAAACAATGGTTAAGGGCAGTCCATGAATCCTAACAACTTCTTTAAAAAAACAACCCAACAATATGTGTTGCATGATTAGTGCTTCTACATGCAATGAAATGTGCCATTTTGTTGAATCTATCTACCACTACAAAAACACTATCATTTCCCATTTGAGTTTTAGACAGTCCTAAAACAAAATACATACTAATAGACTCCCAAGGATGGTTAGGGACTGGTAAAGGTTGGTACAAACCAACATTTGAACTAGTTCCCTTTACCCTTTGATAGATTCCACAACCTTCAACAAACCTTTTCACATCAGCATCCATCTTAGGCTAGTAGTAGAACCTTTTGACCTGCTCCAATGTCTTATCAATTCCAAAGTGACCACTCAAACTCCCACTATGTTTCTCCTTCACCAAATTGGCTCTTTTGGATCACTTGGGTACACACAATTGGGCTCCCTTGAACAACAACCCATTTTGCAAAACATAATTTGCATAATCATTATAAAAACTGACCTGAAATTGATTGCAAATAGAGAAAACTTCCTTGAAGTCATCATCATATGCATACATACCTTTAAGTGAATCAATACCAATGCTTTGAAGCTGCACCTCCTGCACCAACATTATCCTTCTACTAAGAGCATCAACAACTTTGTTTTCTTGACCTTTTTTGTGCTTAATAGAGAAGGTATAGGCCTGCAAGTACTCCATCCATTTCATATGCCTATGACTTAACTTGTCTTGGCTATTCAAATAACTCAATGCATGGTTATCAGTGAACACCACAAACTCCTTTGGCAATAAGTAATGTCTGCATTTTTTGAGAGATTGAACCATAACATAGAGTTCAAGGTCATAAGAAGAGTACCTTCTCTTGGAATTATTTAGTTTTTGACTAAAAAGGCCACTGGTTTTCCATCCTGACTAAAAACTGCACCTATTGTTGCTCCACTTGCATCACACTCCACTATAAAAACCTCATCAAAATCAGGAAGAGTGAGAATTGGCACTTGTGCCACTCTTGATTTCAGATATTCAAAGCTTCTATCAGCATCTGCAATCCAACAAAACTTATTCTTTTTCACCCCTTTGATGGTATCAATCATTGGTGCAACTATATGGCTAAAATTCCTGATAAACTTCCTATAGAAGCCGACTAGTCCATGAAAACTTCTAACTTCTCCCATTGTGGTAGGTGTAGGATCCATTCTCAAAGTCTCCTCTGATATCACAAAACCAAGATAGATTAACTCCCTCTTCATAAACTCACATTTTTTTAGGTTGATCATAAGCTTCTCTTCATTGAGCTTATTCAAGACTTTGTCAAGATGATCCAAGTGATCTTCTTTTGTTTTGTTGTACACAAGTATATCATCTAGATAAACTACCACAAATTTTACTATGAAGTTGTTCAACCCTCATTCATTAGTCTCATGAAGGTACTAGGAGCGTTTGACAGTCCAAATGGCATCACAAGCCATTCATACAAGGCTTCATTAGTTTTAAAAGTTTTATTGCACTCATCACCTTCCCTAATTCTTATCTGATGGTAACCACTCTTTAAATCTATCTTAGAAAAGTATATAGTACTAGATAAGCTATCCATTAAGTCCTCCATTCTAGGGATAGGAAATCTGTACCTTATGGTGATTTTGTTTATTGCTCTTGAATTAGTGCATAATCTCCAATCTCCATCCTTCTTTGGAGCCAATATTGTTGGTACGACACAAGGACTTAGGCTTTCTCTTATCAGACCTTTGTCTAGCAACTCTTGAACTTGCTTTTTGATCTCCTCATTATGTTGAAGGGTCATCTTGTATGTTTCCTTGTTAGGCAGGATTGCACCCAGTATCAAATCAAAATGGTCACTGACCTCTCTAATTGGTGGTAATGCATTAGGCATCTCCTTTGTCCCTATGTGACCATACTTGTCAAGAAAAGTCTGCACTTCACTAGGAACTTCAATTTGATTTGCTGCTCCATCAGAAATAGGTTTCCCTACAATAGCAAAACCAACCTCTTCTTTCTCCAAGTCCTTTAGGAACACCTTCTCCTTCACAATCATCACACTAGGACCTTCATGAACTATCCTATCATCTTCTTGCATGGGTTCTAAGGTGATTGACACACCATCCTTCACAATTTTATATTCATTCTTGTAACCATCATGTTGAGCTTTTTGGTCATATTTCCAAGGCCTACCAAGAAGTAGGTGGCACACATCCATGGGCATAATGTCACAAATAATTTTGTCTTAATAAGGTCCAATGGAGAACTCTACCCAAGCCTGCTCATTCACAAGGACCCGCTGCCCCTTGTTGAGCCATGAAATCTTTTATGGATTAGGATGAGGTAACCTTTTCATCTTGAGTTTCTCTACCATTTCCAAAGATACAATATTATC
>VDFB02030030.1:0-115746 GCA_007258455.2 Sequoia sempervirens | reverse complement strand
GCTAAGTCATGATATGAATTCAACAATTTTTTCTGTTGTTCTTCATCAACACAACGCAAGAAAGTTCCATCTAATGTACGCTTATACAAACCATTGTGCCATAAGACAAAATTTGCTGACTTTAATTTGATGGTTCTTTTCTCTTTTGAAGTCAAGTGATCATGACATTCACCATAAGTGAGAAAATGGGAAATGTTGGAATACCATTCATCAGTAGTACTAACAAATAACACCATTGGAAGTTCATTTGGATCTACCTCCCCAGTCTCTGAAACTTCTCCATAAGGATTATTTTCAGTAATAAGTTGACATAAACCTCGCCCACGTATCAACTTGGTAGGCTTGATGTCCATGTCATATTCTTGAATCTTGGCAATCCAATTGCCCTCTTTTTGTCCCAAACTCCTGGTGTGTTAAGATAGACTTAATAGTTGAATTTGGAACCAAGAATTTTACATGGCTGTTGAGGATGTAAAATTGGAAATGTCTTACAACCTTAACCCCAACAAAAGCATGTTTTTCCATTTGGGAATATTTCAGTTTATAAATTTTCAGAGGACAACTCATGAGTGCAATCGGGGATTCAAAACCCTCACTATTCTCTTGTACTAGAATTATTGAAAGTGTATGCTTGTAAGCATAACTATACATGATGAATTCCTTCGTGTAGTCTAGGAAGACTAACACTGGTGCATGAGCAATAACCTCTTTGATATCATCAAACAAAACTTTTCTTTCTGTCATCCAATGAAAAGTGGTAGTACCTTTCATCATATTAACAATAGGACGAGTCTTTTCTGCAAAATCCAGAAGGAATATTCGTAGAAAATTCACCTTTCCAAAGAAAGAATGAACAACTTTCTTACTTAATGGAAAAGTAGGTGATCTGATACTTTTGACTCTTTTCGAGTCAATCTTGATACCTTTTGTGGACACCACATGACCAAGAAGCCTACCTTCTATAAACCCAAAAATTGACTTATTGGGATTCAAGGAAATACGTTGTTGACATTTCTCTAGGATTTGCTTTAGATGATAAAAATGTTCATGACCTTTCTTAGAAAAAACTGTAAGATCATCGAGATATACCACAATGAACTTTCCTAGCACATCACAAAAATCCAAGTCCATAGCTCCTTGAAACGTGGTGCCAACATTGACAAGACCAAAAGGAATTTTGTGATATGAAAAGGTACCCCATGGCGTTGTAAAGGTCATCTTGTGCTGATCACTTGGATTGACTTCAATTTGCTTGTAACTCGAAAAACTATCCAACATGGAAAGCATTTTAGATCTAGTCACAGTTTGAAGAACTTGATCCATTACCAAAAGAGGATAATTATCCTTGAGTGATAGTTGATTTAAATTTTGAAAATCCACACAAATATGAATCTCACCATTCTTTTTACAAATGGGAACAATATTCCCTATCCATGTTGAATGATGGATGCAGAATATAATTCGGGCGTTCAACATCTTTTGAACCTCTACAAGGATCATTCCTAAAATCTTTGGATTATATTACTGTTGCTTTTGTTTAAAAGGAAATACTCCAATCTTAAGTGGAATTTCATGCTTGACCTCCTTTGGTTGGAAAGATTTTAGATCTTCATATGAATATGCCAAGACATCCATATATTCTAGTAACAACTTAGCAAATTGCTTTCTTTCTTCAATTGTGCAACATTTAGCAATGTTTACTATCTTAGGATCTACTTTAGTTCCTAAGTTAAAACTTAATCTATTCAACCTCATTAGATGAATTAGAATATGAGAGTTGTTTCCTAACATAGCGATCATACTTATCAAAGAGTTTCTCAAGGGATACCAACCCCTTAGGAATTTTATTCCCTTTGAGTTGTAGGAATTCTTCGCCCGTAACTAGATCAAGATCAAAAACATATTCTCGATGTGGAGAATCACTTCCTTCAAAGTATAACTCATCAATTTTTTTTGCCTTTTCCAAAAAGGAAACAATTTGGTTATTGTCATTAAAAATCTGCCAGTTATCTAAATTGTCAGGAACACTTGAGCGGAAGACCAACTCAATGGTATAGGTAGAACCATGAAATTTTTTGTGTGGTATTAGGAGCATGGCTGAAATTGCTAGAGAAGCAACTCTATCATTGTATTCCCTTGGAACTACATAGATATCAAAAACATCAAATTCTTCAATGCAATCCTAAAAAAGATTGTGATAATGTCTTAGCATGTCATTCTTTGTTTGATACAAATTCCTTACTTGAAAAACTATCAACTTGACATCACCTTGTGCATGAATATTCTTGATACCTTTCTTATGTGCAACTTGCATCCCTAATAACAAAGCTTCATATTCAACAGTGTTATTAGTATTATCAAACTGCAATTTGAAAGAAAAAGGAAAAACTTTTCCTTTGGGAGAGATAAAGACAATTCCAGCTCTAGAACTAGTTGAAGAACAACTACCATCAAACTCAAATAGCCAAATGCCATTTGGATCACCAAGACCGATAATATCAAAATTTGTAGCTTCATCATCTGATGAAGCTTCATGATCTGAGATCGACAAATTATCTGATGATGACTCATTTGTTGTCAAAAAAGAATCAACACTCTCCAACTCATGTCTTGTTGAAGATTCAACAACTTCTTCTGTTTGCAAATAATATGTTCCAACACTTGGAGACTCAAACAACATTTGAGCTGTTGGATCATCAGACTGTGTTACTGAGAATTTTGACTCCCTTTTAGGAATTAATTTCTGCATTACGCCTTTCACAGGTATTTTGGCTTCAGACATGTCCATGTTCAGCTCACCTCCAACATCTTTACAAAAATTACGTCCAAGGAGAATTCCATAAGGTGCTGGCACATCAACTACTAGAACTATCATCTTGATCTTCTTTTTAGGATATGTAGTGAATGCATATTGTGCGTCTTTGATCTGTCCAATTAGAGGTACTTGCTTGTTCTCCATGGAAAAATAATGGCTAAAAGTTTTTGTTAGGTTCAAACCCAAGGCAGTAGCTACCTTGGTTGGCATCACATTGTCTAATGAATCCATGCCACAATTTCTTAACTTAAAGCCATTAATAAGTAAAGAAATAAAGAATGGATCAATATGTCTAGATGCAGTTAGAGGATTAGAAACAAGGTTATTCTGTGGCGTCTTGGGCTTGGGGCAGCAGGAATATCAGGAGATGAATCCTTACTTGGAGTAATTCCTTTATCCTTTACGAACTTGACAAGCCTTTCAAATTGGTTAGGATTTGCTTTGAGGTATTCAACTTCAGACATTTTGGATCTTTGTTTTCTTGGCATGATCAATGATGTCAAAAGCTTGGAAAGAAATTTGTAAAGTGGATGTGGTAACTTCACTAATAGGCTTAAAAAAAGGTACACTAGTCTTAGGAACTTGGAGATTGGCTTTTGGAACAATAGGAACTGAAGGAGGACGGGGAGTGCTTGTTTATTTGTTGTATGTTTTGATTGCCAAGGAAAAGGAGACCATCTTTTTGCAATGGTAACTGGTGGCTTATCCTTTGTTGGTGGAGTAGTAGCTTGAGCTTGATCAAGCTGATTTTGTTGTGACCATGTAAAGACAACATATGCATCCATCACTAAGTCCTCATCATTAGATTCATTTTCCATTTGCAAATAGCCAATATTGGAGTCACTAGCTGATTCCATTTCTTCATCTTGAAAAAGATCAACATTTTCTTCTGCGGGATAATCCGGCTGTGCATATTCATCTTGTTCAGCCTCATAGTATCTCATGATAGTATTAGTAGGTGGGGCTTCAAGTGCATGTCTTCCTTGTGGTGCTGGAAGACGATTCTGATTTCTATTCCTAGAATAGTTAGGAAAAGTCTTTCTTGGAACATCCTTGTAAGTATTATTGTTTGAAACTTGTTTTTTCAAAGCCAAGATTTTGTTCACCAACCTTTGAACCATAAGATCAACAAAAAATAGAATTAGCATTATTAGAATTTCCATTAGAAGTTGAAGATCCTGACACTTGCACTTTCTTGTTAGTATTCATTCTTATTTCTCTAGCAAGGGTCATGTCATCTTCAAGACTTGTAGCTAACTGTTGAGCTGCTTCAACATTGGCGAGAGCTTCCCTACGCAAGAAAAAACTTTAGGAAGTTGTGTATTGATGAAGAAACACTTTAAGTTATGATCTGTTGGTTTTTCCACCATTGGGATCCTTGTCACCAACTTATTAAACTTAGCCACGAACTCGCGCATGGGTTCATGGGCCTCTTTTCGCATGGTTGTAAGCTGCACCAATAAGGCGTGTGCATCTTCAACATGTTTGAAGCTTTCTTCAAACTTGGTGTGAAGAGCATTCCAATTAGTGACTGAAGCAACTGGAAGAGTATAAAACCATTCAACATCAACTCCTTGTAGAGATTCAATGAACAATCTCATAGAAAAATCTTCATGTTCCATGCCAAGAACACCACAAACAATGTAAAAGGCAAAAATGCGCTCATTGGGATGTTGTTTGCCGTCGCCTTGAAACTTCAGAATATGATTTCTTGAGACATGTGGAAGTTCATGCAAAGGCGCGGCCAAAATGAGGGGACTGAAAGCATTTCCTCAAGGTCCTATAGGTGGTGTAGCCATAATATGTTGCACAACAGGTACTTGAACTGGAACTCTATGGAAAATAAAAGATTCACTCGGAAGAGGAGATCTTAGTCTTCATGGAGGATAACTTGTGGTGCGCTGCAACAGTGACCTTGCTCGTGGAAGAGCAGGAAGGATGTTATGTTGCTACAATGATTCAAAAAATGGATCCACCACTCCTTGAGCCCTCAAACCTCATGTATATCTTATACTGGTTAGAACGTAGATGGAAGCAAGAGAAATATTAAAAATAACAGTACAAAATATCACAATAAGATACTGGAGAGCTTATTCACTTCAATTAAAAGCATGGGGCTTCAATTGCGTGCGTCGTTCCCCAGTGGAGTCGCCAAAAAATTGTTGGGTGAAAATTATGTAATCCCTTTTAACAGATTACAAAACTTGATTTCAACCACAACTATGTGAGATATAATCTCTCTTAGAAAGGGGAGGCACCCTTCTTACTACTTATTGAAACTAAGGAAAACTAATTAAATATTTACAATAACGATATGGGGTGTGTCACATTCATGATTCTCTCTTTTTTCAGAGAATATGTTTTACAATGCTTCACAAATTTTAAGTTCTTGATGCAATACAACTTCAAACTAAAACTAAGCAGTAATTCCGATATTCCTAGGCTTTGTTTTGACAAGATATAATTTATACTACACCATTCACATAAAAAGTGGGTGGAATGAAATCACACCTTAAGGTCTAAGTGTTGCAATCAAGATGTAAAATAACACATATTTACTAAATCATATTATTTATTTATAAAACTATTTATTTGGTGCTTGAATAAAAAATATATTCTTAAATTTATTTTCTGTCTCTTTAAAATAATGCAATACATGTTGGGAGGTCACAGGTATATCTTATATAACATATGGGTAAATATTATATTTGTGTTGAATGAATACATTATTTGTCATAACAATGCATCAAATAACAAAATAATCTAAAGAAGAATTTTGAGAACAAAATTGGAATAATACTTGGTGAGAATCAAATAATCAACATCAACATCCAAGAAAATCTTAGGCAAATTCTATGAAAACATCCATTCTGACACAAACCATGGAATAAACATTTTTTAGTCTTAATCAAAGCAATTGAAAGTTGATCAAATATAAACACTCCAAAATATAGCAAGCTAAAATGAAATTTAATTTTGTAATTTCATGTTATTGGTATGAAAAATGATGTTTTCCAATATTTTTTGGTGCTTCTACTATGCGTAAGACTACGACCATTGGATTTCATGAAGAAAAATGTCTTTACAGAGTTTCCCCTTTCAAATGGGAACTCAAATAAAAATTTATGGTAGACGTTGATGAATTTTAAATGTGATTTTTCAATGTTTTTCAATATCAAGATAGTTTTTTGACAATATCCTCTAAATCTTATTAATCCAACTATTTTTTTCCACGTATTTATTAGAAATATAATTTTTTTTCTCTATTAGTAAACTTGATATATTGTTCTTATAGTTTTCTCAAAATTCAGAAATAAATTACAAGTTTTAGAGGAAGCATATATATTTCAAAAATAGATATCCATTTATTCTATTATATTATATAAGAATTAAAGTTATGAATTTATATGTTCTTAAAATTATGCCTATTACTTTTTTTTATGAGAGCGTATGTACTTAGTCAGTCAACAATCCTTTTTCCTTTTTTTCAAAAACTACAAATTTTACATTGCAGTAGAAATCATTTCATATGAGACATAAATCTTATTTTCCACAATGATAATTAATTGCACATTTTCAGCACATTATATATAATTTTTTTAATTTCAGCTTCTCTTCTCTTACTTTAAGATTGTTTCTTTTATTTATTTAATTGTGTTTTAAAATGTTAAATATTAATTAGTAACATATCATTAGTAGGTGCAACATATTCTTTGTAGAAAATATATTTTGAATATTATTGTTATCAACAAAGTATGCACCCTAGTGCTAAGCTATCAATTTAACTACCTGTTGATACATGGGAACACTCCTAGGCCTGTGGGTTGCCTAAAACTTGGAGTGAACCTCAAGGCTGGTTCCTCTTGCTTGATCACCTAAAACTTGATCAATCCTACTTATGTTGAAGGAAAAGGGTAAGGAGACTGAAAATAACCTAAAATGCTAAAAAATGATTAACTACAGCTAACTAGGTGATGCACCAAATTATTTTCTTAGACCTATAACTTGCTGTTTTGAACTTACAATGGCTTAAAAAGAAATTATACTGCACAATCTATGTCTTTGAACATATCGCCCATCAATATTTCATAAAAAAAGGCACCAATTGATGATGTTCTAGAAATTTTTTTGAGAGATTTCACAACCAAAACATCCCAATAAGTATTTCCACAATTTACAACCTATTTGAATATGTTTGAATTTGTTTACAAGTGTTTGTTTTGATCATATTTTGAGGTTTTGAGATAAAACACAACAAAATGAACCAATAAAACATATATAACTAGCCACATAAAAGGCAGAATTTGAACTAAAATTGATGCCAAAGAAGCATTACACTAGTGTTGATCCAAAGTAGATTGTCTTCATTGTTTGAAAATTGAAATTACAAGAAAAAATTCAGAAAATTCAGTCATATGCTTGACTGGTTTCGAGTTACAATACAATATATCTTGCTGAGAAGAACTTTTCAAAGTCACAACCTCAGCAGAGAATTCAAGAACTGATTAAAAAATGAAATCTAAGACTCCTTTTTTTAGCCTATCCTAAGTTGGAGAAAAAGTAAAACAGGGTCTTAAAGATCATTAAATGGCCACTTTTCTTCAGTTGACTGCTTCTTCTTCATCTTGAGCGCTTAAAAACTGCCTTACTTGTTTTTACTCCATTTAAAACTCAACAAATCCTTCAACAAGGTGTAGAGGAAAAATCTGATTGACTTCTTCAACTAAAAAGATATGAATATGCTCCTTTCTCCTATATCTGTTCACCTGCCATCTTTTATTGCCTCAAAAATGCTTTGCAAACAAATAGAAAAAGTGATTTTAATGAGCCTGAACTGGTTTAGGATTCCTCCGAAACATAGGATAAGCTTCTTCAATGCACTCTCAATTGCTATGAGTTATTAGCAAGGTTACCCCAAGTTTCCGGGACGGGGATGGCAGGGGATGGCGGGACGAGTCCCAGAGTTTCTAATTTTTTAGGCCAAAATTAGGGACGGCAGGGGATGACTATATAAAAATATAGGGAAAATTTAAAAAATATAGGGAAATATTAAATATTCAATAGATAACATGAATAAGGCGTGCATAATACACATTATAGAACATTAACATATAACATTTGTGTTCAACATTATGCCAATACTCAATACGCGTTCAAAATTAACATACACAAATCATGAAACAACCTCCAAGTTATAATTTATAAACTTATATCAAAATGCCCAAAGGCTACATTGCTGCCATATAGTTTTAAAGTTTGCTATGAAAATCAAAATACATTATCGTTTGTCAATAATGAATACAAAATAAACAAAGAGCACTGCTGCCCCTAATCATCTCTCATAACCACATCAAAATTAGAGTCATCCTTTGAGTCACTGCCACTATGATGCTCCTCCTCAGCCAATGGGACCCCAACCAAGCCCTCAGCTGTCTCCTCCTCATCTACCTGAGCCGCGTCCTCGGGATCAATAGCCCATTGTAGAGTTGGAGTCTGTTGATACTCTGGAGTCTGCCGATCCTGAAGCCGAAGAGCACTATGAACGGCCACTAGCTTCTCCGCTCATCTAGAGGTAAGTCTATTCCTCTTGAGGGAGTGGATAAAGCTACACGTGGACTAATTCCTCTCTGCAGCAGAGGAACTAGCAACCTGTGCAAGAAGGTGAGTGGCAAGTATCTTCAACTGTGGTGTATCTCTTCCATGATAGGTCCACCATCCAATAGGGTTCGATTGAGCTAATATAGCTCTATCCAACCTCGCCTGTGGTTTACTCAAGTTTGGGCCATTAAGATTAGCAAAGTCTAGAAATTGTGACCGAAGTAGTGAAGCCTTCTCTGGTGGATAAATCTTTTCAATGGCCCGTGTGAACCCATCTAAAACCTTAGCATCATCACACGGAGGCACCCTACCATCCCTCGGTGCATACCATTTTGGATTTAGAGCAAAGGAAGCCATATGAAGCAGGGTGTTCATTGTATTCCACCTCCGCGTCACAATGGGCCTAATGTGTTGCTCATATAAATCCAAAGTGGGGTCCTTTGCCAAAATAACTTGCCTGATCTTCCCAAGCATAGTGTCAAATGTCTCATATATCTCTCCAAGACTAGGAGAGTCTGTATCAGCATATCTAATGACATCTACAATGGGCGAGATGAAGGAGCAAATATATCTGCAAAATGCAAACAAAAAGTTCAAAATAATTAGTTGACAAGTTAATTGACATGTTAGAAACTTCAAAAGTTGGAACATTGGACAATAAAATTAAAATATTAAAATCAGAAATTTAATATGAAAATTAGCCATCTAATATGTCTTACCTCACATTGACCCACCAATTGTCATCGAGGATCTTTTGTTTGATGCTCTTTCCTTGAGTAGAACTTGCATTAGGCCATCTAGTCCACTCAACATTGACCATCATTAGTTGTAGAGGCTCATGCACCTCAAGCATCCTCTCCAATAGGATGAAGTAGGTGGCATATCTACATTCATTAATTCAATGATTCATTAAAAAATAAAAATTTAAAACAAAATCAGATTATGAATACAAATTGAAAGTGAAACAAAATGAAGTAAATGGCATACCTTGTATCAACAGGTTTGAGAAACTCCTTCTTTGAAAATGTTCTGAAGAGAGCAAGTGAGGTGTGGTGGTTGCAAATGAACATCTAAATTTCTCTAGCTTCTGCCACCGTTTTCTTCACCCAATCCATCTTCCCTATGTCTTTCAATGCATTGTTCAATGCATGAACACAACATGGGGTCCAAAATATGCGCCTTTAAGTACCCTCCACCATCAACCCAGTCGATTTGCACACACGTGTTGAATCGGTGATCACCTGCACCACATTTGCAGCCCCAACCTCCTCTATGACATCTCTCAAAATGGAAAATTGGAAGTCTGCATACTTACGTCTCCCTAAACAATCTACAACTCTAAGAAAATAAGAACCAGTAGGGCATGTGACTATGACATTGATGAGTGGCCGACATCTACAATCAGTCCACCCATCCATCACTATAGAGCACCCCGTCCTCATCCATGTTTGCCTCATCTCCTCCATTAACACATTAACTTTGGAGTACTCTTTGTCTAGGAGGGTGGTGCGTAGCTTATGATCTCCAGGGGGTACAAATGAAGGACCAACAGTGGCTATGTCTTTCACCATTTGTTTGAAATAAGAGGAATGTGCCACATGAAATGGAATGGCATGGGCAAAGAATAATTTGGCAATGGAGGATTCAGTGGTTTCTCGTGCTTGGTTTTGAAACATGGACTCAACTGAAGCTGCCTTATCACTACCAATCACCTTCCTCTTTCCTCTTAAGATAACACTACTACCAACCATGGAAGGAGTAGGAGTAGGAGTAGGCATAGATGATTGTGAACTTGGGAAAGAAGGAGACCCACCTTGAACCCCACCATCACACTCCATTTGAATTTTTTGGCACTCTATAAATAGTGCATCTGTCAATGCAGGACACACTCTAACTCCATGGTCCACCTCACCCAAAAAATGAAACGTAACTCTAGTGTAGCTGCCCCTAAACTCCTTTTCACAAACATAGCAAAACCAAACCCTACTCCCCCCTGAATTTTTTTGTCTTTCACCCCTGGCTGTCACAAATTGAAGGAATGGTTTTTTTTTGTCTAATGGGTGTTTTGCATAGTCCTTCATAGTTTTGGTATTGGTTGATGAAGGATGGCATTGGGTAGGGGTTATTTGCTCTCTAGTTTCCCTTCTAGCTTGCATTTCAACTTCACTATCACTCTCACTCTCACTGCTGCTCATGTTTTTTGTTTTTAGAATGCAAGTTTTGATTGAAAATGCAAAAAAAAATAAAAAATCAGACTATGTATGCTTCATATTTTGCAAAAAAATGAAAAAATGGAAAGGAAATGCATACCTCTTTGATAAATTTGCACTCCCAACAACACTATTTCAACCTCCTCTCCTCCTTCAAACTGCTGCTCCTTCTCCTTCAATGGCTGCAATTTATTTTCCTCTCAAACCCTTGGCTGCTCAAACAAACAAAATGAATAAAATGAGGTTTTAGAGGCCCTTTTTCCTTCATAAAGGAGTAAAAAACATGAAGGCCCACACATGCCATGTAGACAGGGGCATTCTTTTACATTTAAAAAAAAAAAAAAGGGGACGGTCCCCTGCCGTCCCCTGATACCCGGGACATCCCCGGAACCAGGACGGGGGATTTGGGGTGGGGGGGATGCGTCCCTAGATATCCTTGGATATTAGTCTTCTATATCTGTCATTATCTTGTACATGATGACTATCCTCTTTTGACTGTGTTTTTAACCTCTTAAGGTTTCCAAGCATTCAAACTATAATAATTCCCTTGCATAGCATGCTGTTCACTGTGCCTCATGATTATCCTTTCACTTCTTTGCATACATTGCGACTTGCTGGCTATTACTACATATCTGCCCTATACTGTTGCATGCTCTTCATTGCCTCCATGTTCGGATGAAGCAATATCCACCTGTGTCTGTGCAATTGTTTTTCTGTTTCTTGTATAAAGCTTTCTCAAATTGTCATGCCCCCATTTTTGGCGAGCATCAGAGTTCGTAAGAGTTAGCCTATTATGCGACCCTCGTAGGCTGATAGGTTGGATAGAGGGTCATTTCGGAGTTTGGCTCAGCTTCAGATTGGCAGTTTTGATCAATTGGCTTTCGTTCGGGCTCATTCGGACGTTTCTTGCAGTAGTTGCTATTTTTAGCAGTTGTTGGCAGTCGGCATGGGACCCCTGCTATTTTTAGCAGTATGGACTTATTACGTTCAGAATCACTTCCTTTGTCGACAGCATCAGACGGCTCGAGCATCGGGTTAATAATGAGCGAGATATTAATATTTAATTGAATTAATTAAATATTAATTAATTGGGATTATAATATAAAGTTGTAATATTTAATATTACGACTTAAGTGATTTTTATAAAGGGGGGCGCCCAACATCTGGGAAGGGGCAATTTAATATTTGAACGGAGACTATTGAAAGATTAAAAGAATTAAAAGTCAAATATTTTAAAATTCCCTATCTTTAAGGAAATCGCATTTTTGAGAAGAATATAGGCTTTGCATTGGGATTTGAGCCATTATGACATTTTTGTGAATTGAAAATTGATCAGTCTTTACCAGAGAACGGAAGCTTTAGGGTTTCAGTCTTGAAATCCTTGGGGAACGAGCCATCTCCATTGGAAGCAGTTTAGAGGATGTGAAATAACATCTGATTTATTGCCAGTTGAGAGATTTCTTCATCCAGAAGAAATTACAGAGTTCACAGAGATTATTTTCATCAGGGTTTCAGAGCAGTTTGGTCATCCAGAAGAATCTTCATCAGTAGGCGACTATTTGCTGAAACTGGGAATTCTTAGAAGAGCCGTACCTTTTTGCATTTATTGCAACTGTGTACCAGGTCGTACTTTTCTGTACCTGGCCGTACTGTTCAAGGAGAGCCATACTTGGGTTTTCAGAGCAAACATCTCATTCACTTGCAGTTAGATTTCATCTATCAGGGCGCACCATATCCAGAGGGTTTAGACATTGGTTTTTTTTGGAGGCCGTACATCTAATAAATGCTGCTGCTGCTCAGCCGTACCACTGTACAGCAGGTCGTACTTCTTCTTAAAGCCGTACTTCTCCAAGCAAGAGAAACGCCTTGCTATTTGATCTCCAGTTTGCATCATTAAGGGCGCTAGGGTTCCAGAAGACATCTGTGATCACCAGACAGGAGGAGAAGGACAAATATCATGCAGCCGTACCATTTCAGCTAATTACCAGCAAGCTGCTATCTCCAGGTTTTCATTAGAAATCACTGCTTATTTCATTTGCATGTAACTGGGTTATATTGTAATCGTCTTCAGAAGATTCTTTAATGAACAAGCTTCAGTATTTGCAATAGATTTGGTTATTTCCGGAGCTATATGATTTTATTTAGAATTTACATTATTTATTTGCAAAATCGCCATTCTTCATTTTTATGCAAAAACGTCCAAAAAAACCCAAAACTTCAGAAAAACAATAAAAACTTTCAGATTCAGAATTAGGGGAAACTTAGGGTTTCTACACAAATCTTCTTAAACCCTGCTCTGTGCATGATATTTGATGCTTGTATTTGTAACCCCTTTTCCTGTGCTTGATGTTTGATGCTTGTATTTGTAACCCCTTTTCCTGTGCTTGATGGTCTCCTTCGGTGGCAGAGTTGAACTTTTTGTGCACAGGATCTTTCCTTTTCATCAGAAGATTCCTCTCTAAGTACTGGAAATTTACCAATGCTTTCAACAAAAAGCACTTCCTTTAGAAAATTTATGAAAATAACTATGCTAAGAGAAATCGTTTTCAGAGTCATTAATTATGATAGCTGATCTAGAAAACCCTTCTCTTCTCTTGGACTGAAACAACTCTGGCGCATCATTTTCATCATCAACACCACAACCAATGGCATCATTGATACTAATAACTTTAACTGGGAATCCATCAAACATAAACCTCTTCCTTGCTCTTATGAGATGAAACAGAGAGATTTGAAGGTAACCCATTTCCTTAAACTTGCGGAAAAAGAATGATTAGAAATGGGATGGTGCTTGCCTCTCGAATTACCTAATTTCCTCCTTTCAATTTAGAGTCTTATTATGAACCCTTTCTCCATATCTCCAAGAAAGGAGAAAAGCATTCCCTGTTTGATTTTCATGAAGGCACCATTTGTAGCGTCTGCTTTTGACTCCTACAGATAGTAAACTACTTGACAACCGGAATACACAGTACTGGAAGACGCGCGTTCTTTTGTGCTAGAGCGGCAATCTCATCTTCATGATGCCTCCCACAGATCACTGGCTCTGGTAATGGAGAGCAATCCTTACGCACAGCTACAAGACGTCTCACACAGCGCAACAAATCATGTCTAGAACTGCGAACCATGCACTCATGATATGGACATCTGAACTCCCTTTTCTCGAACCAATGAATTTCCTTTATATCTCTTCGTTGATCTATTCTATTTGCAGTCCACATTTTCGACCTCCTGTTCATCATCGAATCCATATCCTTTCTTAATCTTTCAGGACAAATATTTAGGGTTTAGCTACGTGGCCCTCTATGTTCCGGCCAAACTCATGACATGCAGCAAGTCCATCGACAAACCTCACAAGACATTCGGCAAAAGGAGCTATTCAAACATATCCCTTCTACGTGGCCTTTCTGCATCAACCAATGTTGTATCTGCGCAAAGCTCGACACCCTTATTCTTTTCCATTTCTCTAGAAGCTAAAATGTATTCACCGTAACCTCTGCAGCTGTCCCTAACAGAAAAAATGAGCTTCTACCACCAATTCTACGAAGGATTTTGCTATTCCACTTTTGTAGTGAACTAAGAAATTCGGTTGCATTAAGCCCACTGGCTCATTTTATCACTGGTCTTCTTATGACCTTATGACTGCCAATTTGTTGTCTTTGGCACTGTCTTCCCCCCCTCTTAGATTGTAATCACCTTGACTATAAACATACGCATCAACCCTTGATTTTTTCATGAAAAAGGTTAATCAAGGATGACAACCAGAGGCTGTAGAACAAACTCGTGATACCAGTTTGGATTTGACAGCATTTTCTCATATATTGACCTATGTTAAATGCATTCATAGATAAAACCATTGATTGAAGCAGTAACATTAGAATAATAAGAAAACTTGTTTCTAGCCAGCATGGAAATACTGTTGATATCAGCTCTTTTGAAACCTGTTGTGGATGGCTATCATCCTATATTATATTTGACTTCCTCATGAGTGTAAACATATCAACAACATCCCAAGACTTGATCCGGAAGGAACTTTGCAATGGTAGTCATAATGAAAAGAATGATTACGGGTTGTGGGGATCTTTTGCAATGTCCACACATAGAACAATTAAGTTGGCATTAAAGCTCTTAAAAAACTCAACCTTCAAAGAGGTTTCCATCAATAAGGACTTGCATAAGCTTTCCAATACTGTCATTATCATCCATTGCAAGTAACTCATCCAATCGTGATTTATTATCATTTCTAGCAGATCTTGTTCTTTGCTGGTTTTGAGTCCCGGAGATATGTCCTTTATGATTTTATCAAGAAGCCTGAATAAAAGTTCAATGACTGCAGCCCTTGTTTTGGAGATCTTTCATACAAACCAAGAACTCCAATAATGCACCAACGAAGTTCCAATGTTGTGCCTCTCTAAGCAAAAGTTGATTGCATAGACCTACAAGGTGGGCTCCCTCCATTTTAATTTCCTGTGCATGGATCAAGGTTCTAGACATGATACCGGTGTCTTGATGTTGTTTCCATTCCCCGTACCACTGCAATCAGAAGTAACTCTTCAATGTTAAGTTCACTAGTTGACAAAAGTCCATGACCTCTGGATACAAAAGGGTTGACAGGTACTGTTGATCTGAAATAGCAGGATAACTGTTCTGTAACATGGCATTCACAGGGCAGCAAGGTATTGACTTCCATTTTTCTCCTCTTCTTGCTCAACATGAATAGTGTGAATGAGAAACCTAACCCTAAATGTCTTCAAAATCTTGACCCCTTCAAACCAAAATTTCATCCATAAAGCTCATGCACGCAGATTTTTGTGAGATAATAAGGCCTTTTAGGACATGTTTTCACAACAAAAAAATATCTGCAAACCTTATCATAACCAAGACTCTTTTTCAAATGTAGAATTATGCTTTATCCATCAAAAATAGACAAAGCACTTTTAACAACTTTGGCTTCCAAGCATTTTTAATCCATTTCAAACTCCCTTAACAAGACTACAACCTTTCCTTCTTCCTTTTTAAACAAAATGATCAATTTTCCTAAAAAGGCTATTTTGACTCTAAAGGAGTATAAATAGACTAACAATTACAAGTATAGATCTATATCTATATACATACATACCATTGATATGTTAATATTGAAATATTTGAATTATAAATAAGATGTTTCTCTACTATATATTTACACCTTGAAAATATGTTGGACATAAATTTTGGTTCAAAATTATTTAATAAATAGTAATAAATGACACTTAACATTCTACTATTTTTTAGTTTAAATTTTTAGGAATAAATGACACTTAGAAGACTTACCAGTGATAAAATATGTTGTCACTTACAACACAAAATATGAGATGAAACTGGATTCCAATGACCTTATTTATCAACTCCATGGTTATAATGAAGCTTTTATATATTGAGAAACATAAGGTCATTTTTTTTTTATGTCAAATAAGATTAGAAATGAATGATCAAATATTTCAAGATAAATATAGGTGGTAAAAAGTTATAAGGGGTTAAAACTATACATGTGTATGACAAGTAAGAAATATTGAAAGAACCAATTACAAATATGGACTACTTACTTGAGTTGCATGCAATGTTTTAGCACAATAAACCATACCCAAAACTCAAATATAAAGTCACATGTGATATAGAAAATAATAAAATATGAACAACTAAATATTCAAAGCAATGAAGAACAAATGTATTATATGACTATTGTAATGGTATGTATATGCTCCAAAATCATGGCATGTGGACGTTCATTTCAAATACGTCACTATTTTGATAGAATAAGGGTGTGATGTAAATAATTGATTATGGAAATGGGTAGCATAAGGATAATAGGCAAGTGGGTGATGAAATGAGGGTGGGAAGCCTTCTTTAAATATATTTTTCATGTGGAAAATAGATGGTTGGAATTAGAGGATATAATTAATGGTTGGAATTAGAGGATATAATTAATGGTTGATATGGATTGTATGAATCAAGTTCATAGATTCTTGAAAAGTGTTAAGAGAGGGAACAAGATCCTTGACTAATGAAGGAGATTTGATAGAATCAAGGATTGAATGAGAACAGAGCAAGTGGAGGAAGATGAGGAAGATCAAGCATGATCACACATCTGTGAGCATGGGGCGACATCTATGAAGAACATGATCACACATGTGAGAATTTGAGGGATGAGGTGGAGGTGAAAGATACTTTCAAGTTGTCATGCTCACAATTGTGTGAGCAAGGAGTGGGATGAGCTAGCATGCTCACACATCTCTCAACATGAAGTAGACAAGGGACATAAGGAAGAAGGAAAATAGTTGAGATCTTTATGTTAATGGGTTGAATGGTTGAGATTAAAGGAAAACATATTTTTTCCATCAGCAATGATGTGGAATTAAAAATTAGAGGAAAAATTAAGAGGGGATTAATTATCCTAATCAATTATCAAATCATGGATCAATTAATTGATTAAATCAAAGGAAATTATAAGGTAAGGTTAATTGATTAATTTTATTTAATTAATTAACCCTAGATTAATGAAGGAATTGCTTAGTGATGAGTTGAGAAGGTAATTAATTAAATAAATATTTGTTTAATTAAAATTACAAATATAATTAACTAGAGAGGAGATAGAGGTGGATGAGACACTCCTTGGGATGAAACACCCAGCTGGAAGTGAGGAATCAACCACTTGACAGGGTGCTTGAGACAACAGGGTTTTGGGAAGCATGAAACAACATGGTTTTTGGACAGTGATTACCTTTTTGGCTAAGAAGATGGAATGGTATTGTTATGCCTTGCATAACCACCCCATTTTTTTTGGATCAAAATGGGCCCCCCTTGTTTTTGTTTTGTCCTTGGTGTTTTGTTTGGGTCTTAGGAGTTGTTTGTTTTTCTCCTAAGTCCTTGTTTCTTTTGGTTTGGCGGAAGCGGAGTCGAGATGAAAATTGAACTTAAAACTTTTGTAAAGTTTCAAGTCCAAATTTAGTCCCAGTTTCGGTCCCGCCCTTCTTCCTTGTTCTTTTCACTGTCTTTTGGTTTGTCTTCGCTCTTCGGTCTGTTTCTCCCTTGAGTTGTTTCTCGTTTCCTTGTGTTTTTTTTTTCCCGAGTGAAAGCGGAACCGGAGTTGGAAGTGAACTTGGAACTTTGTGAAAGTTTCAAATTTAGTTTTTGTTCCGATCTTGCTCGCGCTTGCTTGCTTTGTGTTGTTTTCGTTGGTGTCTAGGCTGGGTCTGGTTTTTGTTCTGGTCCTGCTTCCTGTCGTTTCTGTTGTCCTTGTCTCAGTTTTGTTCCTTTGTCAGGAGTAGAACCAGAATCATAACCAAACTTGGAACTTTGTAAAAGTCCCAGTTCCAGTTTTGGTTCCGATTCTACCCCCATTTCCCTTTGTTGTCTGTCCTTGTTGTGGGACCGAAACTAGGTTCAGAGTTGGATAAGAGACTTGTTAAAGGTTTCTTGTTCTATTCTGGATTCGGGTCTGTGTCCGCCCTGCCTTTGGTTTCCACATGAGTTGACTGTTCATTTACGTTGTTTGCTCCGCTCCTGATTGACTGCATTTATTGCATTAATTGCAGCCTCCTCACATGTGCGAAATGATTTTAAAACCTTAATCGAGGTTAACTGGCTCATTATCTTTGTTATCTAAGTTGTTTTAGCAAACCAGAGCCAGGATAACTTCGAGAGGAGCATGATTTGATTGCAGAGGTGAGTTGGTGAGAGAATTCTTATCTAGTTTCAACCTTTCTTGTTGGCACTTCGAGGTAGGGTCTTTTCCTGCTCTTTTCTCGTTTGTGTTTGTCATTCTGCTTTCGTGTTTGTCTTTGTGGTGTTCTTGCACGTTCACGAGACATTTTCCTGTGAATCTTCACTTGTTCCTTAGTGTGTTTCTGGTTTTGTTTTTTTCCTTTTTTTTCCATTTTTTTTGTTCTACCTTTCCGTTTGTTTCTTTTCTGTTCTGCTGTCATTTTCGTGACAAGTTTGTTTTGCTGTGCCCTAGTTTCTAACTAGGGTTTCGTTTGATGGGGTCCTATGTGCTTTAAATGTTTTAAAATATGTTTATTGACCCCTCTGATCTTATTTCCATGTTGATTCAGTGATTTTCATGTCGGGTTTTTGATGCCCTAATTATCTGAGTCAACATGTCGTACAAACTAGGGTTTGTTCGAAGATCTTTACAATATCCAGCCCTTAGAGTTAAATTTGGTCTTTATCTTGCTAAAGGGAGAATTTAAGCCCCTTTATTTGAAGTTCCCTTATGCTCCCATGTGACCTAGGTCCTAAAGTTCATGTGACTATGCTATTAAGAAATTGCTTCGTTTTGAATGGTAAACTGGCAGAAGTGGACTCGGGAACGAACTTGTCCTGTAAGTGTTTGCATTGGGGTTCATTCCCAAAATGATCCTGATTCCAATTACTATTGACTTTGGTCTTCACACTCACTCTTTAGCGAAAGCGGAACTGAAGTAGAGGTCGAACTTGGAACTATTGATTGGTTTTGGGTTTGGTTTCCGTTCCGATCCTGGTTCTGATCTCATCACGATCCTAGTCTCGATCCCACCTTGTGATTAAATTGTTTCCCATTCCTGGTTCTTCTTTGACTCCACTTCCGGTGAATATGAAATTTGACTAAGTATGAAAAGTTTGTCCTAAGGAAGTAGAGGATGGTATTGGATGATGTATTGATTTTCATGCTTTTGTTCATCTAATACAAGGTTTTATTGCAAAAATAATAGATGTTAGGAGCATCGAAAGAGGCTTCTCAAAGAAGCCAACTTGTAGAAAGTTCAAGGCAAGGAGCCAAGCCTAAGAAGATCAAGGTGGAACAACTACCATATACTTTGAGGTATAAACATCAAAGTCCTACCATTATAGCTAGCAAGGTGGACTCAGATTGGGTAAATATTATAGACACAAACTTGGGCCCATTCAACTATGAAGAGTTGTATGAAGAAACATTTAGTGAAGATGTCACGGGAAGAACAGAGAGGATTGTTCAATCCGGTTTGGCACATGTTGCACTCTTTCCTCTATCTTTCCAATGCCCAAAATTGATACTTACTGCAGCTGGAGTTTACAATCATGCTACTAGACAATGTGTGGACTTGCAGGGGAACATCATTATTGAACTTACACCACATATGATAAGGTTTATGTTCAATGCACCTACTCCATAGAAAAACATGCTAAAGAATATGAATCAAGATGCCGAGGTCTTGGAAAAACAAGATGAAGAATATAGAGAAAATGTCAAGAAATTGAAAGACATCAACAAGGTGCCTAAGTCAACTCTCTTGGAGCAATCAATTCTTGAAGAGGATGATGTAGATTTAATTAAGAAGACCTTGAATATAATCTGGTTCAAATCCAAATTCATCTATGAGCATAAGAATGAAGTTCAGAAAGCTAGCGAAGACTTGAATGAACAAATTGATGAATTGGAGGCAGTGGTTGCTATTCTAGTCGATGTGGACATTCTAGTCAAAGAAGGTATTCCTTTGGATAAGTTGAAAGAGAAGTGGAGTAGCAGATTTGAGGAAGTAATTCAAAAAAAAGACGATGGAGAAGACTTGTTATTGGATAGGCTCATGGAGATCAAAGATGAGGTAAAAGCTGCTAGGAGGGAATTAATCAAATTGAAAGATATGCAAGAATTCGCCTCAATAGAGTTGAAAAGAATTAAATTTGAGGATAGCTGGTTAGATGGACCTGATCTAGAAATCCTTCAACAAGTATTCTCCAGTTATGATGAGTATCTCCTTGACCAAGCAACACAGGAATGAGCTGGTAGCACAATGTTCTCTTCTTGGTAGACAACTTCCTCTCCTCTCCTATTTTGCAGGATTTTGACATAAGTTGGATTTAAAGTTCTCATCCACCAGTTCTACCTTCTTCCTTGGGCATCAAATTTTGCACAACAGGGCAATCAACCTTTGAATTGAAGATCAACCAGTCTAGTTTCTTCATGCAGTTCCAATTCCTTAATTAGTGGATCTTAGTTTCTGATGGAGAGAAACTTATGCATGGTGGGCTCTATTTTGTAAAGGTCAGCTGATTGAAGAAGGATTATCCACCTGATATGATAGTAGATAGGAATCATAGTCTTAGGATTTCATAAGTTTTAGCAATACTTTGAAAGTTCTGTTGAACTTGGATACTTTTTTTTACAGTTTTATACAATTTCATGTTATTGTCAAGTTTGGACTTTTATTGTAATGTTAATGAATCTTAATAATCCATATGCCAGTGATTTGTTGTGCCTAAATGTTTTCTATTTTATACAAATCAATAGGGGAAACTGGATTTAAGATTATTTAATTGAATTATCTGTGAATGGAATTACTGTTATGTCTATTTGATCTGATTTTAGCAACGAGTGAGTGATTTGTTTCAATCTTGAAGTGAAGTTTTAGTGAATGGTTGTGATTGTTGAATTAGCATTGTGAATGTATGCAATGGTGTAGGTTGTGCTATGGATTGCATCATGTTATGGTTTTAGTTAATTGAAGAAACACTCATTGTTAAGGTACATGTCTAGATGCGAAGAAGTCTTATTCATATTTTGCTGTTCTGAAGCCTTGATCTATCTTTTTCTATTTATTTATACCCCTCAAACATAGGTTAATTGATATGATGCAGTTTGTATTCCTTTATACTAGCAGGCCCCTTGAATATTACAGTTACATTGGCCATTGAGTAACATCAACATAGTTGAGAACCAACTACTAGGACCTTGGGAGTTAGATTACTTTATGTTATCTTTCTTTTTTAGGAGAAATAGGATAGAGATATTCTATTTAATGTTGTTGTGCTATTTTGACCATTAATAGATCTGGCACTAGAAGGAGGGCCTGAGGAACAAATTGGCTCAAATTGGGTCATTCTCACCAGATAGGTATGAAAGAGTTCTTAGATTTTCTCAGAATCCAGAACCATTGGTTGAGCTCCAAACCCCTGTCAGGTATAGGCCCTAGGCTCGTAGAGTCCTGATTCCACCATTTTCACCACCACTTACTCCACCTGGGTTTCCACCAAATCCATGGACACCACCTCACTAGCCAAACTCACCTATTCCTCAACTAGTCCCACCACCACCCATGGCTTTCTTCGTGAATAACCCCTCTCCACTAGGGACTATCCCTGGGGGTATACATGATTTTCCCAAGAATCCAGAGAGATTATGTCCCAAATATATGCATGGAGAATCAAGTAGTGCTGACAAGCACATACAAGCATTCAAATATGCCTGTACTCATGCTCAAGTAGCCCATCATGATGTTGTATGTAGATTGTTCCCCTACTCTTTGGGTGACATGGAATACAACTGGTATTTGAATTTACCACAAGGGTCTATTTTGAGTTGGACAGACTTAGAAAATGCCTTTATTAATCAGTTTCGGGTCTATGTTGACCCTACCATTTTCTATCACCAATTTGCTACCATAAGAAAAGAGCCCCATGAACAATTTCCATTATTCAACACAAGATTCTAGAGAATGTACCGAAGGCTACAAGATCCTTACTTGGTTTACGAAAATATCACCATTTTGGCATATTTAAGGGTCATGGATCCTTTGATTGGCCTATTTTTGTAGAGGATGTATGATGCTGCTGACATTAATTCTTTGTCTAAATTTTATCACCTGGCCATCAAATTGCAACAATAGCTAAGCTACAATCAGGAACTTTGGGAGGAGTTCTCCCTCCCGTAGGATATCAAATGCCTAGTCCAACTCCTCTATTTAATACGGTCCCGGGGATGTCTTATTCCCAATATGGACCCATGTTTGAGTTACAAACTCCACCACCCCTACCATTCTTCACTAATGGGGCTCAAGATTCCTCCCAACAATCACAAAATTACCATAATTAGGCTGAGGGTCAAATCCTGTCAGTCAACCATCTGTTGTGAAGACTGTAGAAAGTGAACGAACTGTTCAATTGACTAATGAAATGGAAACTCTGAAGAAGACTCTATCTCAGATGTCCAATGATATGGCTCAATTGAGATATAATCCCCCCCAAAACCAAAACCAGAATTATCAAAATCAGGGAGGGTATTCTAATCAGGGTGGTTACTCCAATTAGAACTCCAATTAGAATCAAAACACCAGTCAAAATCAGAGGAACTTCCAAAGCCAAAATTCCCCTAACCAAAATTACCAAAACTAGAATAGGGGATACAACTAGATGTCTAACAACAATAGACAATGGAATATTGGGCCAAACAATGGGGGAGTTTCCCATAATTATCAGGCTGGTGATGACAAGCCACACACTGCAAATGTGGCAGATCTCAGCTTTATGATGAATTGGTGTAGGTTGTACGAAACTGCAGCTCATTCTGAGGTAAACTATAAGAAAATGGAGAAGATGGTCAAGATTGCATAGGATGATGCTCCATTACAAGGTGCTGCCAATAATTCTGGTGGATCCAAAGATACTACCATGGATTATGACATCTTTGATGAAGAACTTCCATTCCCCAGCTAGGAAGAGAATGAACCAGTGGAAGAGGTATAGCCCAAGCCTTCCAATCCAAGGGAGGTCATTTCCTTAGGAATCAAAATAAAGGGCATTTCACCACATATGCCCCTCTTAACAACATGGTCCCACCAAATCAGAATGTAGATAACAACCCACCACCACCAAAGGGGCCATCTGAATCTTAGAATAAAGGTAACCCACCTACTTTTCCTAAGTATCAGGTAAGGAAGGATTCAGAGTTTGATTTCATTGCAGAGATACAAAAGCAAAAGACTTCATTGCCATTCTTTGAAATTATGAAGTGGTGCCCTACCCAATGAGAAATTGTGTTGAGGGTCCTGGAGGAGGCAGATTGGTCAAAAGGAAAGGATAAGGCCACTCCAACAAACAAGATGAATGCAACCCTTTACAAAGGTAAGATAGGCACCCCACCTTTCCTATTAAGTTTAAGGATTTTTGGAAAGAATCTGCACAATTGTCTATTGGATTATGGAGCATCAAGTAACGTCATGCCCTTCTCAATTTGTTGGAAGTTAGGTTTGATCCCGCTTTAGACTAACAAAAAGGTAATTCAGTTGGATAAAACTGAAGTCAACGTGGTAGGAGAACTGAAAAATATTCATGTATAGGTTGGATCTGACCCAAGGATCCAAACTTACATGGATATCCAAGTGGTTGATATCTTAGAAACATATGGTATGCTTCTAAGCTAAGACTTAATGAAGAGCATTGGGGGGTATTTTCCTTGGACTTCTCACACATGTGGTTCCCTGGAAAGGGATAGAAACACATATCAGAATTGAGAGTGATCCTAGGCTCAAACATATGATTATTGAATATGAATCTCCCAACGAGGTAGCTTACTTCAAAATTGAGATAGGAGTTTACAAGAGGGAGGAGATCATGACCTTCACAATGCTCAATCCTGATGATACATTTCCTTTAGAAAGTAGTGACCCAATGACTATGGTTAACCAACAAGTTCTAATAAAAAAGTTACAACAAGATAAGTTGGTCTTGGGAGATGAGGTAGACCTGTGGAGTTTGTTGCTTCCTACTTGGTGTAGGATTCATTATCAGAATCATTCCGAGTTGACATGTCAACCTTGTGTAGATATCTTGAACCATGTCTACCAAGCTAAGCAAACTTGTGAATGCCAACCCCAAGCACCCACTAATAAATTTTCATTTGAAGCTAAGGATGCTACCATCCTTACGAGAGCTAGTCCCACTCAAGAGGAATATCCTTCCCAACTTGAGCAGACTCAGGGTCTGTGCTTTGAATCCAAAACAAAAACTAAGGAATCTCAATCTTTGTCTGTCCCACCTACCCTAGATACCCTTCCAATGCCTAAGGCATTGATGAAAAATGTACTAAATTGTGATTTGATCGAAGAAAGGGTTCATGAAGTAGTTCCTGAACATGTTTTGAATATAGGAGAATCTTCTAATGAACCTTGTTCATAGCTACCTTTAAATATTGATGGCCAACACCAGTTTGAGCCACCACACACTTCAAGCAAGCCATCACTTGTAATCCCAAAGAAGAAAGAAATCCCGGCTCCATATCAACTATGGAGTCTTAAGTTTGATGGCTCTAAGTTTAAATCAATAAGTGGAGCGAGAATCAAATTAACCAATCCGAAAGGGAAGATGTGGTTTGCATCTTACAGGTTATAGTTTGGCTGGACAAATAATGTGGTAGAATATGAAGCACTTGCTTGAGGACTAATGTTTTCTCATCAAAAGGTCACATCTCTCATGGTTATGGGAGATTTTGAAGTTATTGTTAAGCAATTCTGTAGTCACTACACCTACCACAACAAAAGATTGGCTGCATACAGGAACAGAGTTTGGAATCTAATTGAGGATTTCGATGCTTTTGGAATCACTTTGATTCCTAGAGAAGATAATCAGATTGCAGATGCCATTGTTGTTATTTCTAGCACTTTGGAGCTTATGCAGGACTCCAAGTGGAAAATATTTTTAGTTGAACTAGTCTCGATCCCATCCGTCTTGGATAATGTTCAAAATTTTCAGGTCTTCGATGATGACCAACATATACTTGCTCTCCTGACAAGTTCAGATGTCTTTGAAGGACAAATAATTGATGAATCAAAAAGAGACCAGGGAGATTGGGACCCTGAGAGTTGTGACACAGAAGGGATACTAAATTTGAAAAGTAACAATATTCCCAAGGAGATGGTAGCTTTGGAAAGAATATTTGACTCTGACCCTTAGGCTCATGAAAGGGTGCCAACAGAAAGTGATGGAGGGAAGTATGAATCTATCAATTTGGCTGATTCAAGTCTAGAAAGGAATGTCTATATAGGCAAAACCAGGGAAATCATAGATAAAATAATTAAGGTGTTGAAAGAAGACATTGCAACGATTTCTTGGGGATATGAGGATTTGAGGACCTTTGATACTTCGGTCATCACACATACCATACCTTTGAAGCTAGAGGCCAAACCCTTTCGTCAAAAGTAGTGCCCGGTAAATGCTTTGATCGAGTAGTTAATTAAGAAAGAAGTGCAAAAGCTTCTGTTCACAAGCATAATCTTCCTAGTATGACATTCTACTTGGGTTGCTAACTTGGTTTCTGTGCACAAGAAAAATGGTGAGATCAAATTGTGTGTTGATTTCAGGAATCTAAATAAGGCCTCTAAGAAGGATAATTATCCACTTCCTTCTCTTGATGAGGTATTGCAAATGATTAATGGATCCCAGATGATGTCATTCTTTGATGGTTATTCTGGATATAATCAAGTGCTTGTCAGTCATGAGGACAAAATGAAAACTTCCTTCACTACCAAGTGGGGGACATTTTCCTATCAAAGGGTGTCATTCGGCCTTATCAACGCTGGAGCTACCTTTCAGTGTGCAATGGACGTGGCATTCAAAGATTTAATAGGTAAGTGTATCATTATTTATGTGGGTGACTTAACTATCTTCTCTAAGAATAGAAAGGACCATGTTGTAGATTTAGCAAAAGTCCTTAAAAGATGTATAAGCTATGGTGTGTCTCTGAATCCCAAAAAGTGTGTGTTTGGAGTTTCTGAAGGGAAACTTTTAGGCCATGTAATATTAGAAAAGGGGATATCCATAGACCTTGACAGAGTTGAGGCCATTTTAAAATTGACAATGCCTAGAAGCAAAAAGGAAATGAGATTTTTCTTCGGAAGGATCAATTTTGTAAGAAAATTTATAACGGGGTTTGCAAAAATTGTCCAACCTCTTAATGAAATGATGAGAAAAGATGCAAAAATAGAATGGAGTAACAAGGCTAAATCTGCTTTCTTGCAGATTAAATAGTCAATATTTGAGGCACGAGTCTTGACCAGCCCAGATTATTTAAAGCCCTTCTATATCTATTCTTTTGCATCCGACCATTCATGTGTGGCTGTTTTGACACAACGAAGAGGCGAGGGAGATGAAAGGCCTATTACTTTCATGAGCTCCCCATTCAAAAATGCAGAAGTCAGGTATCCACCCCTTGAAAAGTAGGCCTTCGCATTGGTGCGAGCAGTAAAAAAGTTTAGGCACTACATCCTTTGGAGTCAGGTCATCGCCATAGTTCTTGATCCAGCTGTGATGTCTCTCCTTATGTAGAGTGAATTGGGGGAGAGAAGAGGAAAATGGATGGCCATTTTACAGGAGTTTGATCTAGAAATCCATCCAATGAAGCTTGTTTGAGGATAGGGATTATCTAAGGCTATGGAAAATGTTGACAAGAGTATCACTTGCCAACAGTACACAATGTAGTCATTCACAAAGGATCCTTGGTACACATACCTAATCTTCTTCCTCCTTAATAATAGATGCCTAGAGGGGATGAATGCTACTCAAAGGAGAGCATTGAGGATGAAGAGTGCTCATTACATGCTAAAATGAGGATCCTTATACAAAAGAAATTTTGAAGGAGTTTACCTGCGCTGTTTAGATTAGCAAGAAGAAAAACATGATATTGTTGAGTTTCATGGTAGACATGGCACGGGGCATGGATCTGCTGATTCATTGGCACATCAAATTCTCATATTAGGATACTATTGGCCCCACGTGTTCCAAGATGCACACCAACATGTCAGGACATGTCACACATGCTAGACCTTTGCATCCAGGGAACGTAATCCAGTGATGCCTTTACAACCAGTGTACGAGGTAAGACCATTTGCCCAATGGGCACTAGATTTTGTAGGGGTTATTAATCCAAAATCGTCTATAGGTCACAAATTCATCTGACAGCAAATGACTATTGCACACGCTGGACGAGGCTCAACCCTACAAAAACAACACTACAATGTGGTCATCAGATTTTTCAATGAAAGCATCATAACCAAGTTTGGAGTACCATTCGCCTTGGTATGTGACAATGGCCCTGCTTTCTCTTCTGTTGAGTTCATTCAATGGGCCTATGAACACAAAATTATCTTGAAGTATTCGTCTAATTACTACCCTCAGGGAAATGAAGTAGTTGAGTCTACTAATAAAACATGTTGGAAGTGATTAAAAAATTGCTAGAAAATAACCCTAGGTACTAGCATACCCAATTGAGATTTTCCTTATGGGCAGATCGAACTCGTATTAAAGTTGCCCTAGGAAATTCACCATTTAATTTAGTCTACGACCAAGAGCTGGTCTTCCCAATACATTTGCAGATACCTGTTCTCAGGTTTATGCAGGAATTCTATTCAAAGGATGATCAGATAGAGGTTAGACTAACCAATCTACTAAACATGGAAGAACAAAGAGATGCTACTTTACAACAGTTCTCTAAACATCAAGCTGTCATCAAATGTTGGTTTGACAAGAGGGCCAAAATAAAGGCCTTTAGGATATCCGATCTTGTGTTGCTATGGGATAAAGCTAAGGAGAAAAAGGGAGACCACCAGAAGTTTGACAGACTTTGGTTAGGTCCATATCAAATAGCTGAGATCCTGGGTAAGAATGCTTTTTGCTTGAGCACCCTAATAGGAGAACCTGTTCCATTGCCTGTCAATGGTCAATTTCTCAAGCACTACTTTGGCCCATGAAGGTCTGATTTTCTGATTGGTTGTATATATGTAATTAGTTGTTCTTTTGTTTTGGGTGTTTTGTTTGTTTGTTTATTTTTTTTTCTTTGTTTCTTTTTGTTGTTTCTGTTTTTGTCTTAGTCTTTGGGTGCTTTCATTTCTTTCCATTTTGAAATGAAGGGGTTGTTATTCAAAGTATGCTTTAGGCACTAGGAGAGAAATTTATTTAGGTATTTTTAGGTATATCTGTTGAAAGATTTTGTTCTAAACTTATGTCTTATGATCATTTTAACACTAGTTTGAAAAGTTATTAAGAATAAGGTATGTTGTAAATAATCTCATGAACTATGATTGAAGTCTGTGACAAAATAGATAAAACATTTTCCTTTGTAAAGTGCTTATTTATCTCAGGATGGCCGTATCTTTGATTCAAGTGAAAAATTTGATTCCCAACACTGTCATAAGGTCCACTGTAGTTCTCAACCCACATTTCAGATCAATTGTATATGAGTATTGAGAAAAGTTAATAAATAATTCCCACTAGTGAAGCCTATAAAAGGAAAGAGAAAAGAGAACCATTGAAAGAAGGAAAACTCAATACCAAATGGGTGATTCAAGTATCTATCGGGGCTATGGAAGCCTATTTGACAGTAGAGCAATGCTTTGAGAGAACTAGAGGTATCTCCATCGGGGCTATTAACGCCTGACTGGCAGCGAAGCAATGCCTAGGATTTAATTGCACGACAGTTAAAGGACTCAACCTATGTAGCTTGGATCTTAGGTGTAGTTGTTCAGGGGTGGAGAAATTTTTTAAGAAGAAAATGCACCATACATGCACACACTCAGATTCAAAGTAGTTCATGTTGATATACATCTGAGATTCCAACTCAACCTTTCTCAATATATCTGATCCTACTTAAGTTACCATGATTCGTAAACCAGAAGTTCTGGGTGCCTAAATTCTTCAGTATCTTGAAAATGGGTAAACCATTTCCCCAACCAAGTTGCCATTTGTTATGCCTTGCATAACCACCCCATTTTGTTTTGGATCAAAATGGGCCCCCCTTGTTTTTGTTTTGTCCTTGGTATTTTGTTTGGGTCTTAGGAGTTGTTCATTTTTCTCCTAAGTCCTTGTTTCTTTTGGTCTGGCGGAAGCAGAGTCGGAATGGAAACTGGACTTAGAAATTTTGTAAGGTTCCAAGTCCGAATTCGGTCCCAGTTCCAGTCTCGCCCTTCTTCCTTGTTCTTTTCGCTATCTTTTGGTTTGTCTTGCGCTCTTGGGTCTATTTCTCCCTTGAGTTGTTTCTCATTTCCTTGTGTTTTGTTTTTTCTTGAGTGGAAGTAGAACCAGAGTTGGAAGTGAACTAGGAACTTTGTGAAAGTTTCTAATTTGGTTTTTGTTCCGATCCTGCTCGCTTGCTTGGTTTGTGTTGTTTCCATTGGTGTGCAGGCCGGGTCCAGTTTTCGTTCTAGTCCCACTTCCCATAATTTCTATTGTCCTTGTCTCAGTTTTATTCCTTTGTCGAGAGCTGAACCGAAATCAGAACCGAACTTGGAAATTTGTAAAAGTTTCAGTTCCAGTTTTGGTTCCGATTCCACCCCCGTTTCCCTTTGTTTTTTGTCCTTTCCGTGGGACTGGGTCCGGGTTTGGAGTTGGATAAGAGACTGGTTAAAGGTTTCTTGTTCTGTTCTAGATCCGGGTCCATGTATTCCCTGCCTTTGGTTTCCACATGAGTTGAATGTTCATTTATGTTGTTTGCTCCACTCCCGACTGACTGCATTTATTGCATTAATTGCAACCTCCTCACACGTGTGAAATGATTTTAAAACCTTAATCGAGGTTAACTGGCTCATTATCTTTGTTATCTAAGTTGTTTTAGCAAAATAGAGCCAGGATAAATTTGAGAGGATCACGATTTGATTACGGAGGTGCATTGGTGAGAGAATTCTTATCTAGTTTCAACCTTTCTTGTTGGCACTTCGAGGTAGGATCTTTTCCCGCTCTTTTCCCATTTGTGTTTGTCGTTTTGATTTTGTGTTCGTCTTTGTGGTGTTCTTGCATGTTCACAAGATCTTTTCCAATGAATCTTCACTCATTCCTTGGTGTGTTTTTGGTTTTGTTTTTGTCCTTTTCATTTTTCCATTTTGTTTGTTCTACCTTTCCATTTGTTTCTTTTCCGTTCTGCTTTCATTTTCGTGGCAGGTCCATTTTTTCGTGCCCTAGTTTCTAACTAGGGTTCTATTTGATGGGGTCCTATGTGCTTTAAATGTTTTAAATTATGTTTAGGGACACCTTTGATCTTATTTCCACAGTTGATTCAATGATTTTCATGTTGGTTTTTTGATGCCCTAATTATCTGAGTTGACGCATGTACAAACTAGGGTTTTTTCGATGACCTTTACAATATCTAACCTTTAGAGTTAAATTTGGTCTTTATCCTACTAAAGGGTGAATTTAAGCCCCTTTATTTGAAGTTCCCTTATGATCCCATGTGACCCAGGTCCTAAAGTTCATGTGACCGCGCTGTTAAGAAATTTCTTCATTTTGAATGGTAAAATGGCAGAAGCGGACTCGGGAATGAACTCATCCCGTAAGTGTTTGCATTGGGGTTCATTCCCAAAATGATCCTGCTTCTGATTACTATTGAATTTGGTCTTCACACACGCTCTTTGGTGGAAGTGGAATCGGAGTGGAGGTCAAACTTGGAACTATTGATTGGTTTTAGGTTTGGTTTATGTTATGATCTCATCCCTGTCTCGGTCCTGATCCCGCCTTGTGATTAAATTGTTTCTCGTTCTTGGTTCTTCTTTGACTCTTCTTCTAGTGAAGATGAAATTTGACTAAGTATGAAAAGTTTGTCCTTATGAAGTAGAGGGTGGTATTGGATGATGTATTGATTTTCATGCTTTTGTTCATCTAATACAGGGTTTTATTGCATAAATAATAGATGTCAAGAGCATTGGAAGAGGCTTCTCAAAGAAGCCAACCTGCAGAAAGTTCAAGGAAAGGAGCCAAGCCTAAGAAGATCAAGGTGGAATTTCTCCCATATACTTGATTTATAAAAATCAAAGTCCTACCATTACAGCTAGCAAGGTGGACTCAGGTTGGGTAGATATTACAGACACAAACTTGGGCCCATTCAACTATGAAGAGTTGTATGAAGAAGCATTTAGTGAAGATGTCATGGGAAGAACATAGAGGATTGTTCAATCAGGTTTGGCTCATGTTGCACTCTTTCCTCTATTTTTCCAATGCCCATAATTGATACTTATTGCAACTGGAGCCTACAATCCTACTACCAGACAATGTGTGGACTTACAGGGGAACATCATTATTGACCTTACACCAAAGATGATAAGGTTTATGTTCAATGCACATACTCCACAGAACCCCAGGAAGCTCAATGAGGCAGAAGCCCTGCAACTCTATAGCAACAAGGAGACTAGCAAGACTCATAAGAACAAGAACTGGATGAGGGTTGAAAAGAAGTCCCTAGCCAAGCTTCCCGATCAGCCTAAAAGATCATATTTCTACAAGGAGATCAGAGATATAGTAATGATTCTCTCCATAGTGTTTGGGAAGAGAGATGCCTCCTAGTTAAAGGAATGGATGTTTCCATTCATTCAGACTATCCTAGATGGTAGGCAACAATTTGATTGGCCTATGATTATGTCAGAGTGCATACACAACCAGATGCTCAGAGTGAGAGAAACCAAGAGTTTCTTTATGACCTATTATGTGATATATGCAATAGCCAGAAAGGGTATCTTTTTTGGATTGAATGCAATGGGAATATTGGGAGAAGCTCAAGGGAAGAAAAGGGTGTGGGATCACTATGATCAACTCACGTTGCAGACTTCTGAGTCACACTATAGAAGGGTTAATGATGCATTTTTGTATGTTATCATTAACCAGATCACAGGAGATGCAAGCTACATATTGAGTAGGGATGCTAGGGCGTTTATTGTAGAGTGGGGACATTGGTATATTCAATACCCCAAGTTCACTTATCTCAGGTTGGCTAGTTTTAATGGACACCCTCATCTACTCCCTAGGTGTTGCAACAACAAAATTGTCTTGATGGAATTCATCTATCAAGCTATATCAGTTAATCTTAAATTTTCCAATAAGCACAAGACTGGTTGCCACAAATTCACCATGAATTTGGGTGAGTATAGCTGTACACACAATGTGGCAACCAAGATAATTTGTGATGATTTAATCCATTTAAAGTTGGGTTTGTACACCTCTAGGAAGCATTTTGATCCTAAGCACAAGATGCAGGGTTTGTTTCCTGCTGTTTTTAATAAACACTTCAATCTGCTGGAAGATTTTTGGATAGATCTATAGGATGAGTATGATTTGAGAAGAAGAAATTATGAAATATTTCCCATCCCACTCATGGTTGAGTATGGGGTAAAGGAGGAAATTCTTGACACATTGTCAGATGATGGGGTAACTTTGGATCCCCACTATGATTCCAAAAATATAGGCACCAAGGATTTATATCTAGTAGATTGGAATGCGGAGGAGTCCATTGATATCAAACAGATTGCAAGGTCGGTCTTGGATAGAAGCATCCAATGGGTTGTTATGAGAATCAAGGAGCCAGAGGCTTAGACCTCCAAAAAGAGAAAGGTTGCAAGAACCACTCAAGGGTATAAGAAGACAAAAAGAAGAATGGCTCCTAAGGAGCCCTTGGAGTTCTTCCCTCTCAATTTTGGGGAAGACATTGAACCTATGATTCCTACTTAGGATCTTCCTGAAGCACATGGGGAAGTGGCCATAACAAAACCTGGTCCCTCAACAACTATTGAAGGAGAAACATCAAATCAACCTCTTAGCACAGAGCATCCAAGTGGAGAGATGCCTATGGGAACCCTTCACAAAGAAGCTAAATCCTTGAAAGAGAAGGAGCCTAAAATTGAGATTCATGACGTTGAAACAAATTATGAAGCTACCCCATCTGACAAGGAGACTCATGAGGTTGCATCCCTTGATGAAACTGAAGATGCGGGAACTGAGCATGTTTTGATAGAGGAAGATCAATGGAAATTGTTCGAGGATGCTAAGAGAGAAGCAGATGCCAAGGAACAAGCTGGGGCACTGGCTAAACAGAAGGAGATTGATGCTAAGGCACAAGCTAATGCATTGGTCAAACAACAAGAATTGGGGGCTAAAGCAAAGGCTAATGAACTGGCTAAGCAACAACAACAAAAAGAGAAGGAACTCAAAACTAAAGAGGAGAGAGATAAATTGGAAATGCTGCAAAAAATCCATGATCTAGAGGAGGAGAAGGCTAGACAAAGAAGAGAAAGAGAAGCCCTTGAGGCTAAATTCAAGGTTGTTGAGGAAGAACACAGAAACAAAGAAGAGGAAGAATGCCTACAAAGAGAAAAGGAGGCGAAAGAACTTGCTCTATATGAACAGAGGTCTAAAGAGGCATGGGACAAGGTGTAGGAGCTTGAAAAACAAAGAGACCAAGTGTATGAGGAGAAGAGATTGGAAGAAGAACATCTGAAAAAGGAGTTGGAAGCTAAAAAGGTACAAGAACAAAAGGATAAGGAAGAAGTTGAAAGGTTGGCACAAGAAGATGCACAAAGGGAACAACAGAATGTGCAAGACATTGATTCTCAACCTAGGACCACTGTATTGCAGCCTCTTTCTTGTGCCAATACTACCTCTTCTTCAACACAAGTGGTCACTACTCCTGCTGCTCCTACATGGTTAAAACTTGATCTTGAGAAAAAGAAGATAGTTCAAGCTCAGCCTCTTAATTGGGATGAAATGATGAAGGAAATAGAGAAGGAAAGACCCAAGAAGAAGGCCAAAGTTCTTCATTCCACCAAGCTCATGGATGCAGGAGAGATTGTTGCTGAAGGTGAAATTCCAGTGGTGGATAAGGACAAAGAAGACATGCAAATAACTGATTACCAATTGGGCATTGTTAATTTGGGGAGACCTACAAGGAATCAACAAATGAACCTTATTGATATTGTAGCATCCTCCACCAAATACAAAATGATCAAAGATAATCAAAAGAAGGATGAACTTAAAGCCCAATTGGATCAGCTACATAAATTCTTGAAGGATGTCTCCACTCTATTTTCTCAACAAGCTACTGCTCCAAAGACCCCAATCCTACTGATTAAGAAGGAAGCTAATGACTTAGTGCAGATGAGGAGTAAGGTGGGTATGCTTGATAGGTGGATTGATAGGCTCAATAAAAAGATTGGTGTGGTGCTGGCTGATAGTTTTAAAGTTCATGTGGGAGCACTTGAGTTGGTAGAGGATATGAATTAGCATGCTGAGGTCTTGGAAAAACAAGATGAAAAATATAGAGAACATGTCAAGAAACTAAAAGACATCAACAAGGTGCCGAAGTCAACTCTCTTGGAGTAATCAATTCTTGAAGAGGATAATGAAAATTTCACTGAGAAGACCTTGAATATAATTTGGTTCAAATCCAAATTCATCTATGAGCATAAGAATGAAGTTCAAGAAGATAGCAAAGACTTGAATGAATAAATTGATGAATTGGAGGCAGTGGTTGCTATTCTAGTCAATGTGGACATTCCAGTTAAAGAATGTCTTCCTTTGGATAAGTTGAAAGAGAAGTGGAGCAGTAGATTTGAGGAAGTAATGCAGAAAGAAGATGATGTAGAAGACTTGTTGTTGGATAGGCTCATGGAGATCAAAGATGAGGTAAAAGCTACTAGGAGGGAATTAATCAAATTGAAAGATATCCAAGAATTCACCTCAACAGATTTGAAGAGAATTAAACTTGATGATAGCTGGTTAGATGGACCTGATCTAGACATCCTTCAACAAGTATTCTCCAGTTATGATGAGTATCTCCTTGACCAAGCAAGGCAGAAATGAGCTGGCAGCCCAATGTTCTCTTCTTGGTAGACAACTTCCCTTCCTCTCCTATTTTGTAGGATTTTGACATAAGTTGGATTCAAAGTACTCATCCACCAGTTCTACCTTCTTCCTTGGGCGTTTGATTTTGCACAATAGGGAAATCAACCTTTGAAATGAAGATCAGGTAGTCTAGTTTCTTCATGTAGTTTCGGTTCCTTAATTAGTGGATCTTAGTTTCTGATGGAGAGAAACTTATGCATGGCATGCCTATATGTACTTTTGGGCTCTATTTTGTAAGGGTCAGCTAATTGAAGAAGGATTAGCCACCTGATATGATAGTAGATAGGGATCACAGTCTTAGGATTTCATAAGTTTTAGCAAGATACTTTGAAAGTTTTGTTGAACTTGGATACTTTTTTTTTACAGTTTTATACAATTTCATGTTATTGTCAAGTTTGGACCTTTATGGTAATGTTAACGAATCATAATCATTCGTATGCCAGTGAATTGTTGTGCCTAAATGTTTTCTATTTGATGCAAATCAATAGGGGAAACCATATTTAAGATTATTTCATTAAATTATCTATGAATAGAATTACTGTTATGTCTATTTGATATGATTTTAGCAATGATTGAGTGATCTGTTTCAATCATGAAGTGAAGTTTTAGTGAATGGCTGTGATTGTTGAATTAGCACTGTGAATGTATTCAATGGTGTAGGTTGTGCTATGGATTGCATCATGTTATGGTTTTAGTTAATTGAAGAAACACTCATTGTTAAGGTACATGTCTAGATGTGAAGAAATCCTATTCATATTTTGCTGTTATGAAGCCCTGATCTATCTTTTTCTATTTATTTATACCCCCCAAACGTAGGTTAATTGATATGATGCAGTTTCTATTCCTTTCTACTAGTAGGCCCCTTGAATATTACAGTTACATTGGCCATTGAGTAACATCAACACAGTTGAGAACCAACTACCAGGACCTTGAGAGTTAGATTACTTTATGTTATCTTTCTTTTTAGGAGAAATAGGATAGAGATATTCTATTTAATGTTGTTGTGTTGTTTTGAACATCAATAGGTATTTATGGGTAGCATCTTGGAGTGGGTATTTACATTAAGTCTACAAGCTGTAAATGCCTAGCAAAGTCCTCCATTACTGAAAGATAGTGCTCAAATATGATATTGTAACTTTATGTTGATGAAATCTATTGAACAATGTATGGCCAAGTAGTAGTACTGCTCCTCATAGCTCTGTAACTTGCTGTTCTCTCTATATATAATACAAAAAAATTACAATAAATTAGCATGAAGAAATTAGTAGAGAATTCAGGGTTCTATACTAGAAAAAATAGACTTCCTTTGAATTGGTTCTAATTGCGAGTAAGATATATTTTTGTAACAAAGTGATTTTTTTTAATAAATTATTTATTTAGTGTGATTCCATTTTTTATGTTAAACAAATTTTTAAATACTTATGAATATTTCCTTCTTATCAACTTGTATGCTTTAAATTGGAAAGAGTGGAAATCCATCAAACCAATTATAAGTACCTTCAAAGATTTATTTTTAAACTAGATAAATTCTTTATGATATAAATAAATTTACTTGCTGATCAAACAATAGATATGGTTTTAAAAACATACATATATTCTTTCAAGAACTGGTGTAACATATGGAAAACTCAAATATTTTTTTATCAATGCTTAATTCAATTGGATAGCCAAAAATAGATCCTTCAACCTTAACTTCTTATTACAAGTGGTCAAAAACAATATATACAAGAGTATAGTGGTTAAATAACCACATAAATACCATCGAACAATCAATCAACTAACTACTAGTTGATCAACTAACATGACCATCTAATATGATGTAATAAATAAATGCTAAAAATCCCCCCTTATTGCATCATATACCCAAGAGAAAAACAAGAAAATTAAAAAATATTTGAACTTCATAGCTACAAGAGATTTGATAAAAAAATTAGCACGTTGCTCTTGATTTGAACAAACTAGAGCTATATATTATATTTCTAAACATGTTCATGAATATAGTGACATTGAACCTTAATATGCCTGGTATGCTCATGAAAAATAGGATTATAAACAAAGTTCAACACACACTAATCTAATAGATGTTTTATTTGTGAAAAATTTGCAGAGGATGCATACCATATTTTGGTTGGTTGTAGGTATGCGGATGTTTGGGACCATGTACTTTCTCTCTAGAACTTGTGCTAGGTTTTCCCATCTTCTATTGGGGATCTTTAGTCCCAATGGTTAGGCCCATGTTTTAATCCTTCTCTGGACTTCCTTTGGTCTCTTACTCTCCCTCATGTGGTATGGGGAATTTGGATGGAAATAAATAACATAATATTTAGGGATACTTCTCTTCCCCCTATTATGATTTCTTATAAGATTTGTGCTGCCATCAAATAAAATTTTCTTTTTGAGGTGTACTTTCAAAATGCACCTAAAATTGTTATCGCTCCTCGCGACTCTTTTTCTTCCCAGAATTGGAACCTCCCTTGTGATATTTCTCTTCCTTTGAGGAAAGGAAAGGCTTCTAGGAAGGATGTTGTTTGGCAAGCTCCTCATGTTGGTTGGGTGAAAGTCAATTTTGACGGAGCTATGAAAGGTAATCCAGGACCTATTGGTGTTGGGGGAGTGTTGCGTGACTCTAATGGTAGGTTTGTTTCTATAGTGGCACTCCCTTTGGGAACCTAGACAAACCACTTTACGAAAGCATTAGCTACCTACCATGGTCTAAAAATAGCTCAGTCTAAAGGCTTCAACAAGGTATGGCTCGAGGGTGATTCCTTAAATGTTATTAATTGCCTAAAAAATACTACCCCTCCTTGTTGGTCTATTGAACCAATTATTTATGATGCTTTGACAATATTTAACTCCTTTGAGAAATGTTTTATATCTCACATTTTTCATGAGGGAAATGGCCTAAAGGATAAGTTTGCAAATTATGGGGTTCTTGAGTCTAAAGTATGGGATAGGATTGACCCCCCCACTGGCATTCAATATGCAAGCCATTAAGGGAGGAGTTTCCCTTCATGATGATTATAAGTCACATGTTGATTCTCATGTGAAATTTCAAATTGAAGTGTGATTTCTTTGAGGGGAGTTCCTTGCAATTTAATGATGTGGATGATGTCCGAAAAGATTTATATTTAAGGATTATGATTATTCCAAGTCATATTAGTACTTCCACATGGATTGTGGGTGTTTTCAATTCCTATTCCTTCTTGATGCTTCTTTTCTTTTGTATCATTTACAAATACTTGAAGTTGTTGTGGCTCTACTTTGTAGTCGTCATGGGAGGTGAGAGGAATCAAATTGAGCCAATTTCTTGTGACTCTACCAAAAGCAACAAGAAGATATTGGGTCTATTGGAGGAGGGGGGTATCACTCCCTACATTGAAAGAATTCATGGCTTCAACTTGGTGGTTTTGCAGGCTTTTGTCAACAGTTGGAAAAACATAGTCCTTAGGGTGTTCGGCTTGGAATTCAGTATAACTAAAGAATTGATTGGAAGCATTACTGGTATGGTTACTGAGGGTAGGAAGGTATAAAGGGACAAAAATGAGTCTAATACTGCCATGGTGATCTTTTTTAGGAGGAATGAAAGGGAGTAGATGCAAAAGGTGAAGTGTGGGGGATTTTTTCATAGCTCCATTAAGGCCATTTGGGGTGATTTGGCGGCTGAAATTATGAGGTACATTACTCTAGATGGTTGCCTTTTTGTTCTTGTTGGTTATCATTTTATCCTATTAAACCATTTTAGACATAAGAAGAGGGTTTCTTTCCCCTATTATCTATTAGCCTCCCTTGATAATGGTATTATTTAAATACTGTATAGGAAGGAATTTGCACCCCTTACAAAAATTCCCCTTTTGCCCTTCCCCACTTTAGAAAACAAAATTTGGAGGCTAAATTCCACATAAGCCCACTGCCTTCATTCCACTTTGTGCCTATTTTGAGTGGCAGCAGAGGAATTTCTATCAGGTATGCCTGTGTGGTGTGTAGACATCCACGCGATGTGCTTATGTCCCTGGTAGATTCCCATGGTTGGAGCCTGTAGAGGCATTACACTTCTCATTGGTGGTCGACTTGTAACAACCTCTTTGGTTGACCGACCCAAATATGGCCATTTTCTTCATTCCTCCTTCAAATTCAATCCTATATGCTTTTCATCTTCTACAATCTTCTAAGCTTCCAAATCAATTCTTCACACTCTCTTGCACTCACTTCTTGCATTCCTAAGCACTTCCAGCAACACTTTTGTACTCCACAACAACAACAACATCACTCTGTCAATTCAGTAGAGCAAGTGTGGGACAATACCATTGAAGCAGAGGCTTGAGTACTCTCATTTTCTCCCCCATTAGCCTTGAGTGCTCTTGGTGGAGGTGGTAAGTTTTTCACTCCTCTCCTCTATTACTTGGTTGAGTAAGCACATTTACTGTTTTTTAGTGTTTTAGTGTTCTTTACTTCATTTCCCTCTTTATCATACTATTTCTCCATCGTTGCAAACTTGGTTGTCCATGGAGGTGGAAAAACCAAAGTGGGGGTTTGACTGAGGCAGACCCCTTAACAACCCCAACCAAATTTCCCTCTTCTTTGTGTGAAGGTGAACGTGTTATTGAGAGCTAGTTGGGGAACAAATTCCTTTGTGAGATTATTCTTGCCACCCTAACTCTTGTGTATTTACTTTATCATATTAGAGCATAACTTGTCTACTTCATAACGTTGTTTTGGCCCTTTCAAAGTAGTTAGCTAGGCCGTTAGTCTATTTTCTAGAGTTTAACCTTGTTTCTTTAGTCCTCTGGTCGTACAGATGCCAGTGAACTTGAGAGACGCCAGCGCGCCACGCTATCGTCCTGGGAATGTGCTTTCATCCTTGGGTGGAGAGCTTCCTAAGGTGTAGTGTTGAACCTAAAAAATTGTCTCACCTAGCCCAATTCTGAATTTCAGGTCTGCAGAGTGATCGAAGGGCCTTATAGTCCTCATCATTCTCGTCCCGCATTTCCTAACACCCCTTTTAGTTGAGGTAAGCTAGGGCATCCTTCCGCTCTTGGCCCTCCGTGACCTAGGGCCTTGTACATGGTTGGTCCCCCTACCTTACATTTTTGGTGAACTCGACATAAACCAATGTCTGTTCATCCGTTGGTGTTGAGGCTTCTCCCATGTACTTTGCAACCATTGTATTCTTGAGTGTTGTGAAGGTTTATGAGCATCACAACCCAATCCACAAATTTTGAGTATATTGTTAGAAGAATTATACGACACCTCCCGATGGAAAGGACAAAGGTCACTATTGGTTTCTCTACAGGCCTTTTCTCTGGTCCTGCCATTGGTCTAGATATGCAGAAGCAGTTGTCAAGGGATGAGATGGGATTCTTCAATGAGACCAATCACATCCCCACTCCTCTCGCGTCTCTTACACCATCATCGATAGACGAGCATGCGGCTGTTTAGATTCCTTCAGACTATGTCTCCACCCTTGCCAAAGGATTGGGAAACTTAGAAAATCACTTGGAAAGAAACCCGAAGATGTCCAGGGTTGCTCATGTCATTAGCGAGTTAAAACATATGGTGGGTAAGAATCGAACATGCATAGAACTTTTGACTAGCCTCATTGGTCTAGCTGAAGCGTGTGCTCCTTTGAAAAATCTTAGTACTATACAAGGAGTCACTTTCAGAGAGCATGAAGGATAGTTAGGAGTATTGATTCCCCCCACGTCTATCTACATGGCTGATGTGGTCCCTTATATTAGCATCCATTTTGTCTCTAAAAACCCAAAACTATAAAAGTAAACAAGGTCCCCTTGGGTTTTAGCTTCACCCCTCCTATCACCTCTAGTGGCGGGGGTTTTGGAAAGATGAGTGGTGGAGGCTTTGGTAGTGGCAGTGGATTTGACAGTGGAGGTGGTGTTGGTGGAAGTGGTTCCAGTGGAGGTCATGGTGGTGGCTCCAGAAGTGGAGGTGGTTTCAGCAGAGGACCTACTAGTGGCGGTGGCTCTGGTAGTGGTTCTAGCGGAGGTCACACCGGTGGTGGTTCCAGAGGTGGCTTTGCTGGTGGTTCTGGAGGAGGTTCCTCTAGCCCTATATCTTCAAATGACCCTATTCTAAACACCCTTCTTTAGAATATGGGTAAGATGTAGAGCCAGTTGGCGAGTCTCTCCCAAGCCTTTGCCTAGCCTATCTTTCAGCCCTTCTTCTGGCATAACCCATTGTTGGTTGCAATTCTAAACAGTCCCTTCCCTCAAGGAATGGAGATCCCTAAATTTGAAAAATATGGTGGTAAAGGGGATCCACAGACAGACGTATCCGCATTTAACGCCTTGTGCATACTTCTTTCATCATGATACATTAATGGTGAAACTATTTCCTCGATCACTGAAGGATACAACACTGGAATGGTACTGTTCCTTACCTGACAATTCCCTTTTCTCATTTGACCAACTTGTAAATCAATTCCTTAGAAAATTTCAAGCTAATATCGGGCCGAAGATGACCTTTTCAGATCTCGTCCGATGTAAACAAGGAGACAACGAAAAAATTATTGATTTCATAGCATGCTATCAGACACTCCTTTCACAAATATCATATCATCTGCCCAATTCTGATGTACAAAAGGTATCCATAGGGAACTTACAAAGGCCTTGGCAAGAGAAGTACACCCTTATGAAGTATCCTTCTTTTGCACATTTGTGTGAAGCCCTATCAGAGTACCAACAGATAGTTGTTTAGTTCGAGGGATCCTCCTCGCGCTCCCGTTCTCTGGGAAAGGTAAGATTGTTACAAATGTAGTAGTTGGTACTAACGACAACAACCTCAGACGTAAGCAAAATTTCACAATGTTATCAAAATCTTATTCTTCTATCTTACAGAAGTTGTTGAAGGATAAGATCATAACCTTGCCGATTCCTAAGCCTCTTAAGGAGCCTTACCCTAATAGATATGATGGAAGAACTTATTATCAGTACCATCAAGTTAATGGACATGATACCAAACACTATATGCGACTGCATCATGAGATATAGGACTGCATCAAGGACTGTACCATTCGTCTCGATGGGTTTAAATAGAATACTAACAAATTAGTGGAAAAAGATAATAGTGAATTGTAGATATACACAGACCCATTTTTGTCACGTTCTGCTAACATGGTTATCGATCCCACCGATTTTGTTACTCAACCTGAGGCCTATGCTAACATGGTGACAGTGACTTCTATTGCTCTACCCACACCTAGTTTGTTGGAAATAACATTCACGTCGCAAGAGTTGCCCTTAAACAACAAGCCGTCTTCCCTCTACATTCCCGCTCACCTTAATGGAAACATTGTGATGGGGGTCTTGATAGACCCTGTGAGCCATGTGAATGTCATTACAAAAGAAACATTAGTATTGAATTCATTATAGAGGGAAGAATATGAAGTATCAAAATCTACCATTTGTACACACGATGGTATGTGTCTCAAACCATACAGCTCGATAAATTTTTCCATCCTAGTTGGACCTAGGGATGTTGACACAGTTTTTGATGTTAATCTATAGTCAAATTTATTCAAGCTGAAGCTAGGCATACCCTGGCTAGCTTCCATGAATGGAATCGCTTCTGTTGTTCACAAATGGTTAAAGTTTTCCCATGAAGGTGTCGTGCATGTAGTGCATGACACTAGATACCAACCCTTGGTGTCCCATGGTGGATATCTGTTAGATCACTTCTGGTCATCCCCAGTTGGTCCGATTCCTCTGAGAATGAACCTACTTTACAAGAATTATGTGAAGTATAAGACTGGGGGCAAGGGATAGCTGAAACTAACCCTTCCTATGATACAACAGTCGATCACCTCCTCTTCCCAAGAGGAGAAGGAGAAGCCTGCACCGACTGCTCCCCCTTCCCATAAGGGAAAGGAGAAGTCCACACTGGCTCCCTCTCCTTATTGTAAAGGAAAAGAGAAGGTTTCCTTTTCCCGAACTGACTCGTCCTCTCCTCTTTCTTGGGAGGAGTATTAGATGAGTTACCTTGGTGGCTATCCGCTAAGTCCGATGATACTTCCTCGATGTAGACCCAAGCTCAGGATCTCAGATCTCCCCAGTGAATACCTGAGACCGTGGTACCACTTATACGATAGAAAGAAAGGTTCCCGAAGGGAATTCGATCCGTTACCTCCTACTACTCTGGCTCCCAAAGTAGTAAGTGGGGAGAGGCCCACTACTGAGCCGCTTGATATGACTCCCCTTGATGTTCCTCAACCTTCTCCTCCTACTCCCGTACAAGAATCCATTCCTTCACCAGAGATGACTATAGTGGACATTCCCATGGTTGAGTAGGAGCTTTCTATTCCTTCCCAGCCTTCGAACTCCAGATTAAAGAGTCATAGAAACTACCTTGCGCGCAAGTGCAAGTGCCGACAAAAGGATCTTCTGGCTGAGCAGGCTACCTCATAGAGGAAGGAAGAAGAGATGACCTCCCTTGCTTCAGGGGAACCTGCAACATCTTCCTCTCTCCTTCCTATTGCTTCCCTTTAGTCTAGTATCACATTTCTTTTGGCTTCTGTTGCGAGTATGAATGCACTTGACCCCAAGGGAGTGTAGGTGTTCATTGATCCTTTAGTGGATCCACTTTTGCTGATGTCTATTCTGGATGTCCCACCTTTCTCAAGACCTGTCGATATGACAAACACCTTGGTGGTGTCTACTACAATTTTCTCTTCCTCCTCTTCCTCTACACCTCTTTCCTCGTCTATGGGGAGCTCGCATCCCTCGATGAAGCAAAAGGTGGAGGGTAGTTCCTCCTACAATGAGGAACACAAGAAGAGCCCACCTTCTTCACAAGGTGGTCCCGTGCTGACTTGTTCTGTCCTAGTGACGAAACTAGTCCAAACTTCCCTTGCGTTCGTCACCACTCTCGAGTCGTTCGGCGAGCCTAGCGGTGAATCTTAGGCATAGCTTGCCCCATCCATTGAAGTTAAACATGACACTCTTATAAGGTGCATGCTTAACTCTGTGGATGAAGTTCTGACCTTGTCAGTGATCTTCATGAAATTGCTGACCCTAGCTCCACAAGAGATTAGCGGAGAGGACCTTGCGAGGCCCTCTTCCTTAGCCCTTGTTGTAGGAGGGTCAGAAGCTCCTCCTCTTAACATTACACCACTGCAAGTCCGTCCTCCTTCCCCCTGCGATAATCTAGAGTGGGAAGCAGATGACCTCTTGGTCAATCAGTGTTAGGGGAGGCCCTCCTCTTGATCTTTAGATTGGATGTGTGTGTGTGTGTTTTAATGTGATTCCCGTGTGATCTTTCTATGTGTGCTTGGATGACCCTTGTCACCCCTGTTGGTGCTTGGATACAGGCATAGTTTTTGTGTCGTAAACCTTCCTCTATTTGTATCATCATTCTTCCATGTTTGTGCTTGATTTTCGGTAAATTGGGGATGATGCAAAGCATTGGGGACATTTAGGCTTCCCTTCCATGTTTACCCAATTTTTTAATTTTTATTTTGTCTTGTCATGCATACTTCACATAGTCTGATATAGTAAGGGGTTGATGAAATTTCATATACTATTACTATACATACATACATCAAAGCATTGGGGACATTTAGGCTTCCCTTCCTTGTTGACCCAATTTTTTTATTTTTATTTTGTCTTCTCATGCATACTTCACATAGTCTGATATAGTAGGAGGTTGATGAAATTTCATATAATATATATATATATATATGAGCAGTTTTGACCCCAAAATATCAGACTACCCTTGTGCCCTTTGTTTGTGTTTTTCTCTTTTTCATTTCCTTTATCTTTCTCTCTTCCTTGCTTGAGTTGTCCCTCTCATGTGTGATAATGCAACTTCTTCAACACTTTGATTTTCAGAAAAAACTTTCATTTCCAACGAATCTTTTCTTGGAATCCTTATAAAAATTCCTTTTCAAAAAACAACATTCAGAATTAGGAATCCTTTTGAAAGAATTTGAGAATTTTCCCCCAAGGTGAGAGTGTCTATAACCTTCCCCTCGCGTGGTGGAATTCTCTTCCTTTATGAGGTGATTCCTTGATGATGGATTGATACAAGAAAGAAAACATATGCTTTTGAATTGTGCATCCCTTGAGTGGACCCCTTCTTTATGCTGAGTTCCCGAGGGACCCCTTTGAAGGTTTTCCAACTTGTTGACAGTCTGTGTGACTATTTGTTTAATTTCCTGCGTGGCCACCTTTTGACATGTTCTACCTACGAATAGACATGTCACTTTGTAGGTGTACCTATGAATCCGCTTCCTAACACTGCAGAGTGTGCTTTCCTGGGTTTCCTCCATGTGAGAGATCTTGGGGGATACCTCCTTGTAGGTTTGCGAACTTGTAGGGTGCTTCCTTTGAGCTTCCTCCATGCGAGAGATCTTGGGGGTCACTCCCCTATAGGTATGCGGGTTTGTAGGGTGATTTCTTGGGGTTCCCTTCATGTGAGAGTTCTTGGACGATACCTTCCTTGTAGATCTGTAGGTCTGTAAGGCACTTTCTCGACTTCCTCCATGTGAGAGATCTTAGGGGATGCTTCCTTGCAGGTCTTCCAATCTATAAGGCGCTTTGTCTTGGTTTCCTTCATGTGAGAGATCTTGGAGGATACCTTCTTCGCAGGCCTGAGGGCCTGTGAGGTGCTTGCTTCTCTGGGCTTCCTTCATGTGAGAGATCTTGGGGTTGCCTCCTTGTAGGTTCGTAGGCCTGTAAGATGCTTTCAGCTTCATAGTTCTGAGAAGCTATGAAGTCCTTTGCTTGCCCTACACCTTTAACTTCATCAGATCATGGTATGCTTCCTCGATAGTTCAGGTATACATTTTAACCCTACTATTCTTTGATCTACTTTACCGAAGTACTCATCAGTATTTGTGCTCGCTAAAGTGGGGGAAAAATGTATAGGAGTGAATTTTGACCCCTTATGAAAATTCCCCTTTTTCCCTTCTCCACTTTAGAAAACCAAATTCAGAGGCTAAATTCCACATAAACCCACTGCCTTTGTTCCACTTGGTGCCTATTTTGAGTGTTGGCAGAGGAATTTTTGTCGGGGCGCCCATGCAACATGCAGATGTTTGTGCGATGTGCTTACGTCCCTAGTAGATTCATATGGATGGAGCCTATAGAGGCGTTACACTTCTCATTGGTGGTTGACTTGTAACGCCCTCTTCGGTCGATCAACCCGAATATTGCCATTTTCTTCATTCCTTCTTCAAATTCACTCCTTCTACATGCTTTTCATCTTCTACAATCTTCTAAGCTTTCAACTCAACTTATTCACACTCTCTTTCACTCACTTCTTGCATTCCTAAGCACTTTCAACAACACTTTTGCACTCCATAGCAAAAACAACATCACTCCATCAATTCAGTAGAGCAAGTGTGGGACAAACACCATTGTAGCAGAGGCTTGAGTGCTCTCATTTTCTCCTCCATTATCCTTGAGTGTTCTTGGTGGAGGTGGTAAGTTTTCCACTCCTCTCCTCTATTACTTGGTTGAGTAAGCACATTTACTGTTTTGTAGTGTTTTAGTGTTCTTTACTTCATTTCCTTCTTTATCATACTATTTATCCATCATTGCAAACTTGGTTGTCTGTGGAGGTGGAAACACCAAAGCGGGGGTTTGACGTAGGCAGACCCCTTAACAATCCCAACCAAATTTCCCTCTTCTTTGTGTGTAGGTGAATGTGCTACTAGGAGCTAGTTGGTGAAAAAATTCCTTTGTGAGATTATTCTTGCCACCCTAACTCTTGTGTATTTACTCTATCATATTAGATCATATCTTGTCAACTTCATAGCATTGTTTTGGCCCTTTGGAAGTAGTTAGCTAGGCCATTAGTTTTTTTTCTAGAGTTTAACCTTGTCTCTTTAGTCCTCTAGTCGTACGAACATAGACACACTTGAGAGATGCTAGGGCCCTGCGCTGTCGTCCTGGGTTGTGCTTTCGTCCTTGGGCAGAGAGCTTCTTGAGGCATAGTGTTGAACCCAAAAATTGGCTCGCCTAGCCCCATTTTGAATTTTGGGTCTACAGAGTGATCAAAGGGCCTTATAGTCCTCATCATTCTCATCCTACATTTCCTAACACCCCTTTTAGCTGAGGTAAGCTAGGGAAGCCTTCCACTCTTGGCCCTCCGTGACTTGGGGCCTTGCACGTGGTCAGTCCCCCTACCTTACATTTTGGCGAACCCTACATGAACCAACGTCTATTCATCCATTGGTGTTGAGGCCTCTCCTGTGTACTTCACGATAGTTGTATTCTTGAGTGTTGTGAAGGTTTATGAGCATCACAACCCAGTCCAAAACTTTCAAGTATAGTGTTAGGAGAAGTATACAACACCTCCCGATGGAAAGGATGAAGGTCACTACTAGTTTCTCTACATGCCTTTTCTCTGGTCCCACTGTTGGTCTGGTTGCGCAGGAGCAGTTTTCAAATAATGAGATGGGATTCTTCAATGAGACCAATCACGTCCCCACTCCTCTCGAGTCTCCTACACCATCGTCGATAGATGAGCATGAGGACGTTTAGATTCCTTTAGACTATGTCTCCGCCCTTGCCAAAGGATTGGGTGACTTAGATAATTACTTAGAAAGAAACCTAAAGACGGTTAGGGCTACTTGGGTCATTAGTGAGTTAAAACATATGGTGGGTAAAGATTGAACAGGCATAGAACTTTTGACTAGCCTCATTGGTCTAGCTAAAGCATGTGCTCCTTCAAACAATCTTAACATTGTATAAGGAGTCACTTTCAGAGAGAATGAAGGAAAATTAGGAGTATCGATGCCCGCCACATTTGTCTACATGGCCAACGTGGTCCCTTCTATCAACATCTCTTTGTTTCCAAAAAACCTAAAACTATCAAAGTAAACAAGGTTCCCTTGGGTTTTAGCTTCACCCCTCCTGTCACCTCTAGTGCTGGAGGTTTTGGTGGGATGAGTGGTGGATTTGGTAGTGGAGGTGGTGCTGGTGGAAGTGGTTCTGGTGGAGGTCATGGTGGTGGCTCCAGATGCAGAGGTGGTTCTGGTGGAGGACCTACTAGTGGTGGCGGCTCTGGTAGTGGTTCTTGTAGAGGTCACATCGGTGGCGGTTTTAGAGGTGGCTTTGGAGGTGGTTCTGGAGGAGGTTCCTTTGGCCCTATTCTAAACACCCTTCTTTAGAATATGGGTAAGATGCAGAGCCAGTTGGCGATTCTCTCCCAAGCCTCTGCCCAGCCTATCTTTTATCCCTTCTTCTAGCATATCCTGTTGTCAGTTGCAATTATGAACACTCCCTTCCCTCAAGGAATGGAGATCCATAAATTTGAAAAATATGGTGGTAAAGGGGATCTGTAGACACATGTATCCACCTTTAATGCCCTGTGTACAAAATTCTTCCATCACGATGCATTAATGGTGAAACTATTTCCTCGATCACTCAAGGATACAACACTGGAATGGTACTGTTCCTTACCTCAAAATTCCATTTTCTCATTTGACCAACTTGTAAATCAATTCCTTAGACAATTTCAAGCTAATATTGGGCCGAAGATGACCTTCTCAGATCTTGTCTGATGTAAACAAGGAGACAACAAAAAAATCACTGATTTCATAGTGTGCTATCAAGAGCTCCTTTCACAAATATTGTATCAGCTGCCTGATTCTGATGTGTAGAACGTATTCATAGGGAACTTACAAAGGCCTTGGAAAGAGAAGTTCACCCTTATTAATTATCCTTCTTTCATGCATTTATGTGCAACCCTACGAGAGTACCATAATGGTTGTCCAGTTCGGGGGATCCTCCTCACACTCCCATTCTTAGGGAAAGTCCATCATATCAATCTTTGGGAAAGGTAAGATTGTTACAAATGTAGTAGCCACTGCTAACAATGGCCTTAGATGTAACTGTTACATATTTTTTGCCTCAGCTCAAATGGAGGAGCTGGCTGATTGTTATTTAACATTAAGTAGAATTGCAGTGTCATGTTTGAATGCGGTTTCACATCGTTATCATTATGCATTGAACATTAGTTATGCATTTTAGTGAGGTGGAGTTGCAGAGTGCCATTCAGATGTTGTAGTTTTAAAAGAAAGACAGAATTGAGTACATGTGCAAAATAGCATTTCAGATGCTTTTATTCATTTCAAAAAAGAACTCATATTTTTACAAGGCTTCATTTGATTTCACAATCAGAATAGTATTACAACATTGCATAAAATGCATTTTCTTTTCAACTGAAAAGCAGAATTGAAATCAAAGATCCACACAAGCCATGGATGTAACTGTGACTGTGACAACACATTTCTAATAACACGTTGCACTACTGAAGATGTGAAAGGGAAACATATAAGTGGCAACATAGTCATCATTGCCTAATTATCAATGCTTGATGTTGAATGGTGCACCTCGTCATCTCGAGCTTCGTCAACCTGTAAGAGGAAAAGAGGGGTGTCAGTGGCTCTGACTATGATGTAACCTATATGATGCACTGACAATAGTACAACATACTATTAGCAATGCATTGAAACAATCAATCAAATGCAGAAATTCATGAATTGAAGTGAGCTGAAGGAGAAGTATCAACATCATAATCAACATGTTCTATTTTTTATGCTAACATTGTTTGTTTCCTTGTCCAGGTATAGGTAAAGTCATGAAGCTGAACATTATTCGAAGACCAAGCATGTGGAGTAAAACGGGCTCCCACAAGGGTAGAGCCCGACATGCTGCCCTATGCATTAAATGGGCTAATTTTGAAAGATATTTCATCATATACATCAAAAAAAATGAAATACAACTGAAGTATAAAACAGAGTTATCCATCAAGTAACGAAACCAACTGTGCATTCATAACGATCAGGGTTGCTTTCTGAAGGCTACAGGTGAACAGCGAGTTTAGTTCACTTAAGTAATTTAACAGAGTGCATTTGCATCAGAAATTGCTGAATCACTTCATTTTCTGTGCTGATTATAATCATATGTCATGTGAGTTTCAATTCGTTATTTCTCTTTTGGATAGTGAACAGGCATACATATGCCTTAATGTTTTGTTCTAATTTTCATCATCAAAGAGAACAGTTTTTGGAAGCAGTTTGTGTAGTGAAATATAAAAATGCATGAAGAGTACCATGTTGCTCATAGGAACAGACACAGACAGTGCATTTGAAGTGTTGAATGAATCTCTAGTTCTGAGTTGACTGGTAAGAAATATTGCATTATCAACAATAATAACAAGGAGATCATCCCAAAATAATATTGGAGGAATAAGTTTTCTTTCCAGAATGATTCTGAGTTACTAGTTATACATATAAACCGGTGAGTTGAGGAGGTTTGTACAGATGCAATGTTTCAATCCAAAAGCAAAAAAGTAAAACCTCTACAGAATTCGAATATAGAATGTGAAGGCTGCTGTGTTAGGGTTAAAAGAGACATTGCTGTTTATACACACAATATACACGGGGAGTTGAAGTATTGAGCTAGTAATCTTCATAGACTGTCAAGGAAGGGGCGAACATTTTGTTTCTCAGAATGAAGGTTGGATGTTCTTTTTAAGGATAGTTTACAGCTACATGTCAATGACAGTTCTGTGAATTAAGCTCAAGTATTATAACTATCAAAGAAAGTTATAGAAATGCCAAGATTGAAAACTGGGTATATGAGTCAGATGGATGGGAGCAAGTACACAGATTCTCATTGTTCCCATCAAGTTTTTTTCATATTTCTAAAAGCATATTAAAGCAAGCAGCAAGGAGGTTTAAAAAATAAAGACAAATACCCATGACATTGTTTTGTTTCAGAATTGTGGAATGAGCCATTGTTTATTTCTAGCTCGAGCCATATGAGGAACAACAGTCTCTTCATTTTTTCCAACTGCCTTCAAGATACAAGAAATGTATTAAATCTCAATGACCCATGTGAGTGTTTAACCAAAACAGAAGTAAATCACAAGATATACAGTTTTTGGCGCTAGGCCAAGCTTCAGAAGACAAGAAATGCATTTTTCTATAATAGTTCCAAAGACCCATTTTCAGTTAGCATCAAATACAGAAAAATGGTGTTTCTCTTAAAGGTCTCGAGTACCCATTTCAGGGTTAGCTTCAAAAGTGCAGAAAGAACAATAATAAGGATTTTCGGTATAGCCTTTTTATCTACAAGAGGTCTCCCCGAAAGTAGTATGTCATGGCGACAGGAGTGAAAGCATGAGTTTTTGGCAAGACACAAGCTCTCTACAAGAGGTCTCCATGATGATGGTAAGTTATAGCGACACTCATAAGACATAAACCAACATCATGAAGTTTCAGAAACCAGGGTTGAGCTCTCAAACTGATGGTCGAGCTTCAGAAAGACAGAAAACGTGATAATATATGACACCCATATGGTTTTTGCATAAAACAGTAGTATAATTACAAATATGCAAATTTTTGTACTGGCTCGAGCCTCAAGGTAGAAGGATTTCTGTTTTCATATGATTTTCATAACAGCCACAGAAGAGACAGTGGGGAAAAGCAATGAAATTTAATTCTGTGATATATCGAGCTCAGGAAAGAAGAAAGATGCAGTTTTCTTTCAAAATTTTCAAATACCCACATGTGGGTTTATTCTTAAAATACAGAAAACGCAGTTTCCTTAAAAAATTTTGAGTACCCATCTTTAGTTTAGCTTCAAAATGCAAAGGAGATAGCTACAGAAATACCCATGTGAGATCTTGATTTAAAAGGCAAGAATATACAACAAATGCGAGCTCCCAGATTTTAGTCGAAATACAGGAGGGTAATGTAGAATTATTGAAATTTATTTGATACCCATATGTAGAAATATTGTTAGATCGACATAATGGAAATTTACTATTCTGGGTCAAGCCCAAAAGTCAAGAAATTGTTTCTTATAGTGCTCTTTTGGCACGGCCTGAACATGGCCATAAGTTTATGAAATAAAGAGAGCTTCATAGGGTTTCTATAGAGCAAAAGGATTACCAGTTTGAGGCAGGAACTGGGTACTCTTGCCACGGCCAGAAGCTTCACTAAGCATCCAGAAGTTGAGAGTCGAGCCCACAATGAAGGTCGGGCTTACACAGCAACATGAGAAACACACAGAAAATGCAATATGAAGAGACATTAGAGTGTGTTCACCACGACCTCAAGGCCAAAATAGAGGTTATTAAAATCATTAAATTAAGCTTACCTCTGCACAGTGAAAGAGAATAAGAGCACAAGTTGAAGCTTTCATGGAATGGACTGTAGAAGTCGAGCTCCAACTCATAACGGCATGGAGAAGTCAAGAAAGAATAGAATCAGAGAGTAAGCTCATGCAGGCCGCGCCCTTAGGGTTTTTGATATTTGAAATAATGAAGTAGAGCGGCTATCATACTTCAAAGTTAGACTTACCCACTGAAGTTTCGGTCAACTAGAGAGCAGAGAAAGATTACTGAAGCACACGAACTCGAATCCAACACCATCATAGCGACGTTGTTCATGCAGACATAAGTTTCCTTCTTCTCAAGTCATGGGTGTGAAATGATGATAATTAGGGTTTGACCCTGTTTTGATCAAAGCCCTAATTCGAGCCTTATGAAGTTCTAGAATGTTCATTCAAAATGCACATGTTGAATATCAAATGGTGGTCGAACCCATAATGTTTTCCTTATGATTTATTCAAACCTAAGTCTAAATCAATGATTATGTAAGGCCGAAATTCTATGCTAGGGTGATGTCTTAGGTATTGAAGACTTATTGTTTTTCCTTAGAGAAGTATGGGTTTATGCCTTAGGGTATTGTTTTAAATGAAGAGGAAATTAGGGGAGATTTATGAATGCCTTATGCTTAGTGCCATATTTTTAGGGTTCTCATTTTAATTGGTTTTATGAGAAATCAATGAGAAGTTTTGATAAGAAGAAGATTATGTAATGTGTTTTTATGATTTTTTTTTGAGAAAAATCAATTATTGTAATGGAGAAATAAGGGTGATTCTTTCTTTTTGCAAAAGATTTCCAATCTTTAAATTGCAAAAAATAAGGCAAATTGTAAAAATCTGCATCTTGTAAAAGCAGAATCATAAAGCGATATTCTATAAATTGCTTTATGTTTTCTTGCTATTTTTAGTAGATCTTTGATTGACTTTTCTTCTTGGTCGGATTTCAGACTTGTCTTGGAGAGATAAGGCATTTTTTGTGCTTTTAAAGCAGTTTTAGCCTATTTTTAGAGGCTTGACAGGTTCATCATAAAAACATTGTGCTTTTTTCTGCTTTTAAGCAGTTTTTTTGAGTTTGTTTGAAGCCTTTTTTCCTTGAGCTTTTTCTGAGCTCGGATTAGGGTTTCCTTGAGAGTTCTTTTGATAGATTTAGTCTTTCAACTCTCCATTCTCAGCAGTTCAAATCAGAGTTTCTTGCCCTTACTCATTTTGGGGAGCTTGTAAACCTTTTGACTTAGTTTGGTCAGATTGACACTCTTCCAGTTTTAATAGAGCAACAAATTTCTCCTTCTTATTTTCTGTCTCAAATTTTGTAATGGCAATCTGATATACTTGTGTTTTCAAATTGAAATCCTTTTATGTCTTGTTGTTATAGGTTGTGTTTCAGAATTACATGTTTCAGGTTGCATGTTGTATTTGTTTTCCAGATTTTCATGCAAATCACTGATGGGATATGTGCCAATGAGATTGTGAGGATTACTGCAATAGAGAAGTTGTTATGAGTGGTTAGGTCTGAATTCTTATAAGTTTGGTGAATCATCTTTTAGAAATAGGTTTTTATGTTCAGTTATTCCTCATCCCTTTCCTCAGAAGCTGTTTTAGAATAGAATTCATCATTCGGAGAACCAGCTCACTCTGGAGATTCCTCTTTCACGTAGATCACCCACATCTGAAAGAGGTTTCCATGTTTCAGTAGTTTGCTGAATACTGCATTCAGTAGGGTGCAAAACTATTGATAACAGTTTTTGGCATGCTCGGTGGGACATCTAAAAGAAACTTTCAGAGAATATTTAATATTTCAATTTGCTGTTTGGTGTATGCAGCAGATTTTTACAGCCTTCTGGAGGCTTTCAATATACCTGGCGACTCCGGTTCTTTTTTCTGCATGCTAGTATAGCCCGTGCATGAGAAATATTCGAACAAGATCAAGTTCAAAACCTTTCAAGTATCAGGAGTTGTCCCCATCACGAAGGAGAGGCAGGACAACAAGAAGGCTTTTTGAAGCCCCTACAAGATCAAAGTTGACGCCTCCCGGTTTTGGTGCTCTAGTTCTATCACCTGGTGTACCAGTACTAATCTCACAAGTACCACCAATGGTAGCACCACCGAGGCAACATCCATTCACACCCTTTAATGGAGGCAGTCCATTAGATATTTCCCAACATGATGAGATTCCGGTTGCAGCCCTTCGAGGACTACCATATTTCACCGGAGAGGATTACACTACACCAGTTGAACACATCCGTGACGTGGCGACGCTATGCTCGGTGCACAACATCATGCAAGAGAACGTCGCTTTAAGACTGCTAGCTGTGTCACTCAAGGGAAAAGCGCTACAGTGGTTCAGAGGTCTCGCTGCAAATTCAATCAGAACATGAGGCACTCTAGGTAGTGGTCTATACAAGCACTTTGCGGATAAATCTGACAACTTATCTTTGTTAGAGCAGTTGAGAACCTCAAAGGGCGCCGCACGAACACTTGGTAGATTTCAACTATAGATTTCAGAGGACTTGGGATAGAATCTCGGCAGCAGTAAAACCCTTACCGGCACATGCATTTCTATTTTATCTAAAGGCTTTGAATAGTAAGATTGCTGTCATGACTTAGTCTATGGGTGGTTTAACGCTTCCAAATACTTATAACATTGCTATTAATGCTGAAAATTGCCTTATTCAAGCAGGAGACATAGCTCCTAGACCCCCCATGCCCTTGTTTCCAGAAATATAGCCGCCTATTCCTACTGTTGTACCTCCCTTGGCTGTTGTCCTGCCAGTTCCAACAATAGGATATCATAGTATAGTCCAAGAAGTCGCTTCCCCAGCCTCAAATCCCAAAATGTAGGAGCTAGAAAACATATTAAAGACTGTCAGGAATGACCTCGTGACTATTAAGAAGCACATTGGCCAAGAACATAAGCCTTATCAAGCCCCTTATCAGCAAAATAGGCCCATTTTCCAAGGTGATTATCAGGCCCAAAGAAGGAATTTTAACCCTCGGCCATTCCAGCCATACAATTCGAACACAACCAGCACATCAAAAGAGCTTGTGCCGCAAAACAATGTCGCTCAAGATTGTGACTGGTGCTACCCATGCAATCAACCCCACAACCAATCGGCTTGCGCCAACAGAGTGAGGAAGCAAGCTTTAATGGTGCAGAATATATATGTTGCTTCAAAACATGTTGCAGATCAGAATCAAGAACAACAAGATAATTTAGAAGTCGCCTAGCCGAACTGGCAGAGCTCTGAATTCTGTGGCGTGAATGGCCAAGATTGGAAAGATTCTCCTATTTTGGCTAATACCAGGTCTAAAAAATGAGCTATGGATCTAGGACAGCAAGCTGGAAGTGCACAACAATAGCCTACGGTTAGTACTCAGCCTGTTTCATCAAAAGTTAATGCTGCCACTTAGCCTAAAATGCAGATTCTGCAAAGGGGGTAGGAAATACCTAACAAGGAGTTGTCAAAAATGCATTCTCAGCCTGCACAGAAGAAAAATGAAGCTGCTGTTACAAAAAACCAGCAGAAGGTAAATGTTTCATCCTTCAATATCATTGAGCATCTTAAGAAAACTACTGTCAATATGTCGATATTAGACTCTCTACAACTTCCATGACAAAAAAGCTTACTGCAGGATGCATTAGCTGAATTGTCTATTTCTGACAACACCAATCAAGGAGTTGTGAAGGTTGTGTTGGCTAATGACTTGGAGGAGAAAAGTGGGCAGAAGGCAAAAGAGGTAAAACCCCCTCCGTTTTACTTAAGTCTGATCATAGGTGATAAAATTGTGCATAATTGTATGGTCGACTTTGGTGCCAATAGTTCAGTCATGCCTAAAAGTTTAGCCAAAAAATTAGGTCTTGTTTATGAGCCTAACTGATGTAGAGGGTCAGGGATCTTGAAAGAAATTCACCAAGTTACAAGAATATCAATGGTTCACTCACAACCTTTCAACTAGGCACCAACCTCAAGATAAGGCCTCAACTTTGCATTCATGACCTATTTGCTTCCCTTGTGGTTCCAAACAACTGAAATGATCTCAAAGGATTTAACCTAACTTGACTCAAATGGGTTTCAAGCCCTAACCCTCTGTTTTGAACAAAACTCACCTTTGCTCCACAATTAGCCTTCTAGCCCTATTAGGCCTTTGGCGAAGGATTCTTGACTTTTCCCTCAAACTTTGCAAATGAACCTCCAATCTAAAGATTGTTTCAGGTGTGGTTTGTGATGACAAACATCATGTCAACTCCTAGGCATCACTTGTTTCAGACAATCTTTCTTCAAACCCTACTGTTTCCTCAAAATTAGGCCTAATTAGCCCTATTTTTCAAAGCAACCCCTCTTCAAATTTGTCCCCTGACCTTGAAAATATCAACAGTCTTCCAAAACATTCCCAAACCAAATATTTTCAGACTTTTAATCTTCTAGGTTACTCTTAACATGCCCAATTACAAAACCCTCCCTAAATTGGCTTAAAACCCGAGCTTTTTGATTCTAGGACTTCCAAACACTTCCAGGTCTTAAATTTTGAATTTTCACCATTCATTCATCATTGCTCAACTACTGCAACTCAAAAATGTACCTATTGTTAAGGCAGATTCTCCACTGCTATACCCTAGGGTCCATCTTCATGCCTTTTCCTTTGCTAATTCACAGCACACATGTTAGTTTTCCTCTTCCCTGCACATTTCCTTGTTAGTTTCTTATGGTACATACCAAATGTGATCCATTTCATAGGTGTTCAGTCATTATACTCCATGAAATGGATCATTCCATCATTAAAAAACTCTCAAAACAGAGCAAAACTGTATTTTCCTATAGACAGTCAGCAAAAATGTGCAATAATTGATCTATTTCCTTTATCAGAACATGTGAAAGGTATCAAAGCTTGTAAATACAAACCCCTAAGGCATCCTAAAGTAGATACTTCAATAGAAATCAATGGATCATCAAGAAAACACAAAAAAATGCTTGAAAACAAGAATTTTGTTGAATTTTCTGAGGACAGTCCGTACAAAGCTTTCACCAATCACCTAACCTCCATAAAAATGAACATTTTAGGGTTATAAACCCATTCTCCAACTGATCCAACCGATTTGGATTGATTACATTGCTTAATTTACTTTAAAACTCTCAAAACTCCCTTTCCCGCCTAAACTAAAATTCAAAAATTTGAAATTGCAAACTTACATTTTATTAAAATCTATCACCTAAAAACTATTGGACCTTCAATATCCAAATTTATTTGACCAACCTAAAGCATTAGAGCACTAATCAAACCCCTAGAACATGATTTTCCCTTTACATTGCATTTTTAACCTAGATTCCTTATCAGGAACCTTAGAACTTTTAACATTCTCATTACATTTATTCATCCCAAATGCCATTATAGGCTCCAATAGGTCATAATTGATGCTTTGACTTGTTTGAAAGGTCCTCCTGACCCCTACACACTCCTGATCCTTGAAGTGCTCCTTGAAGGCCCTGGGTGCTCCTGCACCACTAACCCTCAAAAAGGCGTAGTGCAATTAGATGGGTCTACTGTTAAGACTGCTGGCATAATAAGAAATTTAGCTCTTACCTTGCATGCATCCCCGAGTTTTTCTATTCACCAAGATATTCATGTTATTGACTTACCGCCGCACTTCGCCATTTGTTTATCACGGGATTTTACAGCCAAGTTGGGTGGGTTTTTGTCTTCCTATTGGTCTCATCTATTTTTTAGAACAAGGTATGGTACGAAAGTGACCATTAAGTCCAAGCCTCTCGCCAAAGACCATATCGAACCATACTCCCCGAGCCCTATAAACGCCAATCTCTACGCCACCTCTGCAATAGAGGAGCAAACCATGACCTCAGACTGTGGCACCCAGGGAGACTACATCAGTCTCGATGAATGGGCAGCTGAAGATCACGAGCTTGATCTGTTCCAGAACACAGATGAGGTAGGTTTAGGAGTTTATATGATTCACGAGTCTGATTGTGACATGTCTAATCTTTGCAAAGAGGATGGACTGTCTACAGGAAAAGATAGTGAGTTGTGGAAACTTTATTTCGATGGTTCGAGGAGCAGTGTTGGTGCCGGAGGTGGAGCTATGTTGATATCGCCCGAAGGAGATAAGTATTATTCAGTCTGCATATTTGCTTTCAGCTGTTCAAATAATACAGCTGAGTATGAAGCATTGGTACATGGCCTTGAGTGGGCCCGCAAGCGAGGTATTACATGCTTGCAAGTTTATGGAGATTTAGAATTGATTGTGAATCAGGTCAGAAATTTAAATGCTGCAAAAAATGATTTACTTAAGAAATACAAGCACTGTGTATGGGATTTGATGGAAGATTTTAATGCTTTTAACATCATGGTGATTCCTCAGAATCAAAATAAGCATGCTGACAGGCTCGCTGCCATAGGAGCCTAGTTTGACATTCCCAAAGAGATTCATAAAATAGAAGCACGTCAGTACGTGAAGATAGTGGTAAAACCTTCTGTACTTGACAATAACGTGAGCTGGAAGGTTTTTGACAGTGATGAGCAAATCGTGAACTTTCTCATTGCTGAAGCTGAGTTCGTAGATGGAAATCAGCAAAAGTGGCAGCAGCAATATGAAGACCAGATCGTACAATTAAAGACCAATAAGCTATCGAAAGGTTTGGTGACACTAGAATCTATCTTTAATTCAGATGATTAGGTTCAGAAGGACAAATGCAGCTTAACAGTTAAAGAAGAACATGATTCAGCTATTGAAATTTTCAAAGGAAAGCTTCTCAAGCTGGGTAAGGTGTGCAGTCAAGAGGAACATCAAGCTTTCATTCTATTATGTCAAAAATATAGTGATGTTTTTGCTTGGGAATACAAAGATTTAAGAGGTTTTATCCCTGATTTAGCACAACATACCATCGAGCTTGAGCCCAATGCAAAACTAGTAAGGCAGAAGCAAAGACCACTTAATCCTAAGTTGGAACACCTCATGAAGGCTGAATTGAATAAGCTAGTTGAAAGCGGTATCATTTTTCCTATCAAGCACACCTCTTGGGTGTCGGATTTAGTACCAGTCAGGAAGAAGAGTGGAGAAATTAGACTTTGTGTTGATTTCCGGGATCTGAATAGAGCGTCTTTGAAAGACCATTACCCGCTCCCTTCCATGGAGCAAATTTTACAAGTAGTTTCTGGTTCTGATAGATTTTCTTTGTTAGATGGCTACTCAGGCTATAACCAGATTCTGGTTAAGCAAGAGGATCAGTTCAAAACAACATTCACAACCAAGTGGGGCATGATGGCCTACAAAAAGATGCCTTTTGGCTTATCAAATGCTGGAGCAACGTTCCAGCGTGCTATGGATATGGCCTTTCACGGTCTCATGAACAAATTCATCTTGGTATATTTAGATGATATTACTGTTTTTTGCAGAAATGCTAATGAACACTTGGATCACTTGGAACAGATTTTTCAGAGGTGCAGAGAGTTTGGAGTGTCTCTCAATCTGAAGAAGTGTATATTTTCAGTGCACGAGGGAAAGTTGCTGGGGCACATTGTCTCAAAGCAAGGTATTTCAATTGATCCTGAAAGAGTTTCTTTCCCTTACTCATTTTGGGGAGCTTGTAAACCTTTTGACTCAGTTTGGTCAGATTGACACTCTTCCAGTTTTAATAGAGCAGCATATTTCTCCTTCTTATTTTCTGTCTCAAATTTTGTAATGGCAATCTGATATACTTGTGTTTTCAAATTGAAATCCTTTTATGTCTTGCTGTTATAGGTTGTGTTTCAGAATTACATTTTTCAGGTTGCATGTTGTATTTGTTTTCTAGATTTTCATGCAAATCACTGATGGGATATGTGCCAATGAGATTGTGACGATTACTGCAATAGAGAAGTTGTTATGAGTGGTTAGGTCTAAATTATTATAAGTTTGGTGAATCATCTTTTAGAAATAGGTTTTTATGTTTAGTTATTCCTCATCCCTTTCCTCAGAAGCTGTTTTAGAATAGAATTCATCATTCGGAGAACCAACTCACTCTTGAGATTCCTCTTTTGTGTAGATCACCCACATCTGAAAGAGGTTTCCATGTTTAAGTAGTTTGCTGAATACTGCATTCAGCAAGGTGTAAAACTATTGATAACAGTAACCAAAAGTTTGTAAAGTTATCAAAATATTCTTCTTCTATCTTACATAAGTTTTTGAAGGATAAGATCGTAAGCTTGCTAAGTCCTAAGCCTCTTAAGGAGCCTTACCCTAATTGGTATGATGGAAGCACTTATTATCTGTACCATCGTGTTAATGGACATGATATCGAACACTGTATGCGGTTGTGTTATGAGATACAAGACCGCATCAAGGATGGTGCCATTCATCTCAATGGGAGTAAACAAAATGCTAACAAATAAGTGGCGAAAGCTAATAGTGAATTGCATATATACACAAACCCATTTCTGTCACATTTTTCTAACATGGTTATTGATCCCACTGATTCTGTTACTCAATCTATGTTAACATGGTCACGATAACTTCTACTGCTCTACCCACACCCAGTTCACCGGACATAACATTCACATCACAAGACTTTCCCTTAAACAACAAGCCCTCTCCCCTCTACATTCTCGCTCACCTCAATGACAACATTGTGATGGGGGTCTTGGTAGACCCGCGAGCCGTGTGAATGTCATTACAGAAGAAACATTAGCATTGAAATCATTATAGAGGGAAGAATATGAAGAAGCAAAATCTACCATCCGTACACACGATGGTATGTGTCTCAAACCATACGGCTTGATAACTTTGTCTGTCCTAGTTAGGGCTATTGACACAGTTTTTGATGTTATTTTGAGGTCAAATTTATTCAAGCTGAAGCTAGACATACCTTGGCTGACTTCCATGAATTAAATTGCTTATGTTCACAAATCTTTAAAGTTTTCCCATGAAGGTGCCATGCATCTAGTGCATGACACTAGATACCAACCCTTGGTGGATATCTATTGGATCACTTTTGGCCCACCCTAGTCAGTTCGCTTCCTCCAAGAATGGACATAATTTACAAGAATTATGTAAAGTATAAGATTGGGGGCAAGGGATAGCCGAAACTGACCTTTCCTATGATATAGCAGTTGGTCGCCTCCTCTTCCCGATAGGAGAAGGAGAAGCTTACACCGACTGCTCCCCCTTCCTAGAAGGGAAAGGAGAAGTCCACGCTGGCTCCCTCTCCTTCCCATAAAGGAAAAGAGAAGGTTTCCTTTTCTCAGATTGCCTCGTCCTCTTCTCTTTCTTGGGAGGAGTATTGGATGAGTCATCCCGGTGGCTATCCGTTGAGTTCAATGATACCTCCTTGGTGTAGGCCGAAGCTCAGGATCTCTTTAATTGTCATGAAACAAAGTCTTAGGACCTATTTTAATTGTATTGGTATTTTTGTAAAGGGTTTGAGGGCCCCTTCAAAATTTACTTTTCCTATAGTAAAAATAGACACTAATTGCCATAAAACAAAGTCTTAGGACCTATCTTAGGAACACCCATGCTTATCAAAAAGTGACAACCATATCACTTCACATATAGCTCAACCTACAATGTGATATTATACCTCTATGGAAGAGTGAGATATAATAGTTTTATTTTTTCTCCCCCAAGATATAAAAGTAGACCCCAAAAAGAAAATGAAGCATGAAGTAGACTTCCTATCTTTCAATGAACCTACATAGTTCAGATTTTTGTATCCACATAAAGAAAACATGAATTATGCTTGTATTCCAAGCTATATGCCACTATATCACAAATGTATCTCAAAAAATGCTTTGTTGATTTCTAATGAAAAACATTAGGTCATTGGATAAACCTAGAAAGATAGTTGACAATATAGCTAATATTGGTCTTGGTATAAGTTAGGTAGATGAGATTCTCGATGAATTGATGATAAAAAATAGCATTCACCTGAGGTGATGGATCATGGAGAGAAAGTTGTAAGCCTAATTTGTATGGGTGTCAACATAGGTTTACAAACTTTTATTTTGAATTTCTTAACTAATTTCTTGGAATATTTCATTTGAGAAACATAGATCTAATTATTTTGTTGCCAAATTTCAAGTCTAATATAATAATGTACGATCTTGAGATCTATCATGTTAAATGATTGTTTGAGATCATTCTTTGTTGTATCAATCTTCTACGAAGAACTCCTTATGATGACTAGATCATATACATATATAATGAAGATTACAATCTTCCCCCTTGATCTTTAAGGTAGAAATTGGGATCATAAGGATTCTTGATGAATCCATGATGAATCCATGATGAAGAGGATTCTCATCGATCTCAATGTACTAGGCTTGAGGAGCCTATTTAAGATTGTAGAGGAATTTGGAAAGTCTGCATAATTTTTTTTGTTGGCAAAGTGCAACATATCAATCTAGTTGTGTCATATAGAATTTGTAATGCCCAAGAATTTTAACATCAGAATATAAGCGCAACAACAATTTTTTTGTGTGTGGACTATATCTTAGCATGCACTCTAATGGGAGTTAGTGTGAAATCCAAACAATATGATGTGGTAATATGCATGGTTAGATTATTCTAGGGATAATTTTCTTAAGATCTTATTTTACTAACTTAAATTTTACTAACTTAAATTTTACTTACTTAAATTTTACCAACTTTAATTTTACTATGATTGACATATCCCTTATAGCAAGACAATTATGGTTGGATACAATTCCTTCATGTTGAACTAAGGGATATGGATTTAGTGGGTGATTCTAGCCTCACTTGGGACCTTAAGATTTAACTTTTAATGATTTGTAAAATAAAAAAAATATTTATTTAATTATTAGGTGTGTCCTTAATTAATTTATTAAATGTCATGCCCTAAATCAACACATAGGGCAATAACACAACCTACAATATTTTTGAAACAATAACATACAAACTCTAATAATTTCCAACCATGCATGTACATGTTTGTATTGCTACTGGAGGGGGAGTTAATATCTCAATTAGCATTCACATTGCCATGGTGAGTGTTAATATTCCCTAACCTTAAATGAATAATGCTAGTAGTAATATTGATATTACTTATGGCCATTAATTAATAAGATTAGTATAATGGATTAAGTAGCTATAATTAAATAATAATTATATTTATATAGTAACTATGTTGAGTTCCTCCTAGTATACATGACACCTTCAAATCATTCAATTATACAATTTTAAGAATATCTATAAGATGTATTAGTCGAATATCATATAATATTTTGAATTTTGTATTCAAATCTTTGAACTTCATCTTCCTATATGAATCCCATTATATAACCATATTTAAAATAATTTCTTTTCATATATATTTATTATATATAATTAATATTTACTCTTCAATTTAAATTTAATTTCTCCACTTTATTAAATATTTGTATTGAAAAATAATTATTTAAATAATAAAATGTTTTTGATAATATAAGTAGCATTTATAGGGTGTTGTACCCTTCACACGAGGAGCCCACAAGGCCAAAAAGTATCATAACCAAAAAGTATAAAAAAAAAATACAGTAACAACATACGAGAGGCACAAACAAAACCTAGTAACATCATAGACACAACACATCATAGACCCAAAAGCTAATTGTCTAAACCCTCCCATTTCTAGACCAAGAGGTTTAACACATCCTCCCCAATCCAACTGGGGCCTTCATCCGTGGTGTTCTTGTCCAATTCCTCCTTAACAACATCCAGGAGAGTGAGAGCTGACCTATGAATCATCTTGAAAGTAAACCGAGCCAGGGAATTAACCTTATGATTCAACATAGCCACCTACTCTTGCAGCCCCTCTGAGCTCATCCACTTTGTCCTCCTTGCTCTGGATCTCCGTTTCAGCATTGACCCTAGTATCCGAGGAATTGGTAGAGTCCTGCCAAAGCATCTAGTTTAAGTCAAAGAAGTGACTTGGGTATTCTATGGGTCCAATATCCTTCATCTTTTCAGTAGCTTTAAAGCCTTCAACCCTTTCACTAGACTTAACCGAGTCATTGGAGATATTATCAACGAGGGCCTCTTTTTTGTACTGTGCTAATCTGTGGGATCTTCTCACACTCATATGCTCCACCCCTATCTCAAAGCTACCTCCCACCACAATATCACCCTTAAAATATTTTTCCTCATCAAATTTACCTTCCGTAGAGACTGAAAGAACCCTCGGAAGAAGAGACACATTTTTTCCTTTCTTCTTAGCAACCAATCTGCTAACCTTCTTATTTTTCAGCTCACAGAGCCCAGCCGTCGCACTCGATTGGGTCAACCCAACCTCAATTTTATTTTTCTTTTGGGGAGAAGTGGCTATAGTCTCAATACTAGGAACATCCTTAGGGATGGGGGATTTCCTCTTAGAGCCCGTCGAAACAGGAGGGGAAGGGTTACTAGGGTTAATTTTTGGGGAAACTAATTCTTCCACCCTCATAGCTAAGATGGGTTTGGGAGGGACAAAATATGAATGGAAATGGTAGAGTCTGTGGATAAGGCCTTGGTGCAACAGTAAAGGATGTGAAGAATTAGGGTTGAGAGTGGCAATTTCCTGGGATTCTTTGATGGAAATTTCCAATGAAGAAAGCAAACAGAAAGGGAAACTAAGCAACATCCTATGCCTTAAGTGATTCAACAATGGTAAGTGGTAAAAATAAAATACCTTGAATCAACCCTCGAGAGTGACATACTTCATGATGGCAAGGCAAAACTTATCCCAAGGTTTAGGTAATGCTTCCCGGTCGAAGCCAGACTATTTTTTCATCGACTTCTCATTCCCTTTAAAAAATATAGTCAGATTCACCAAGTCCTACAATTTAGTGTGTTTTTTATACTTTATGCCTTCACAAGAGAGGCCAGTGGCTCTACCAATAACCTCTTCATTCACGTTGAAAGAAATGCCACCCAAGGTGATCTGCTGATCCTTCCAAGAGATAGCAAGCCGGGTTGATAGTATCTCATCATGGCCCATAATATTTTCCATGAACGACGCAAGCCCACCTTCCAAAAATATATGCCAAGCCAAGCGATCCTGGTGAAACTCCTCACAGCTGTCTAGCTCAATCCTAACACGCTTACTGCCCATCGTGACCCACAACACATAGTAGCCAAAAAAGCAAAGCCAAAAAATTGAATGAACACTAGAGAGGTTACTATTGCAAGAAAATTTACAGTGCCCATCGGGATGAAAAGGCATAATAAAGGCAGAGTGAAATTCACATGTTTCGATGGTCATTTCTGATGACATCTACCATGTAGGCCCATCATCATTACAAGGCAACCCAAATGTTAACCAAAGAGAAGTAATAATGAGATCCAAATTTGAATCAAAATATCTCATCAACTTAATGAAGTTACACACTTTCCAAAACCATTTAAATGTAGGGGGGAGAATAGATATATTCAAGTACATCTTATAAAATCTAAGGCATAAGATATGCCTTAATTTGGAATTATTAAAAGAGATGGTAGAGTAAGTCCTTATATAAAAACTCCATGAGATATGGAGAGATCTATTGTACCATTGAAAAGATAGCCCGCAAGGGTTAAGGGCCCCACCAAAAATGACCATAAGAAGAAAAACCCACATGGAAACCCACTTGAGCTTAGACACCTCACACTTCCTAGACCAAACCAACCAATGATTCATAAGGGAATTCCACTTGTACCTGAAAAAGAAAGATAGATCAATCATTAATATTAGAGAAATTCCTCCACTCTAAGAGGATTAACCTTTGAATAGACACCGACAAAACATCAATATTTTTATAACACTTGCAAATCTACCAGGTGGACCCGAGGTTGGTGAAGCCTTCAACCACCTGATTACCTTCCTGAAAGATATGAGATAGGAGATACCTATCAAATCTAGAGATTAAGATATTAATATCCAGAAAAATATCACGTAAGTTCCAACCATGCAGATGACCCAAATTAATAGAGTCAATCACATTTTTTAGAATCCCCCTCAATCTCTAGATTTTTAATGCCCAGAGTGACAACAATCTCAACACCCTTGAGCAATGCACAAGTCTCTGCCACCATAGAAGATTAGATACCAATAGCACTGGCATACCCAACAACCAAGTTTCCCAGACAGTCTCTTATAACACCACCTAAGCTTGCCAGACCAGGGTTCCCCTTGGCTGCACATCAAAATTTAGTTTAAACCAACCCTCAGATGGATGTTTCAAGATGGTGTTTTTCCTAGCAATAGATTTGGAGTTATCAAAGGAATCAATGCCAAGCTCAATTTTCCAAGATTTAGTCATCTTGATCTCCCAACTAGTTGGGGATGTGTCCAATGGTTTCCAATTTAGTAAGGAGAGACTTTCAAAGATAATTCTCGATCTGCAACCAAACACTTCCTTTGGGCTCTTCTCAATATCTCAAAACACTCTATTGTTCCTTTCCTTCCAAATGCACCAAAAAATAATAGGTGGAATTTTCCTTCAAATTTCCAAGGGAAGAGGGTGTCAAAAAAGACCATTCCACCCCACCACAAAGGAAGCTAAATATTTATTCAAGGTCCAGTGTAAAAGCATATGATCCAAAATTTCTTTGTTGTCTTTGCACAACAAGCACTTGTTCAAGATTTGGAATCCCCTCTTTCTTAGATTATCTTGGGTTAGGATCCTGTTGTGGCAGGACGTCCACCAAAAGAAATTTATTTCAGGAATTAGGTGACGGTTCCAAAGTATCTTCCATAACTTACTCTGTATACCCCTATTTGATAGCAAATCGTAATCCATCTTGATAGTTAAGTCACCTTTACTATCGAAGGCCCAAAAGAAATCATCTTCAATATCTAATAGAGGTAATTTTTATTGAGAGAGTAAAACTTGTAAGGAAGAAGCAAGACGTTGCAGGTTAGGGGAAAGAGGGCCACATGAGCCAATATATTTCCAACACCTACCACCCTGTAAACCATGAATATAATCATCCACATTCTTACCAAAGAACCGAGAAGCAGGTTCCATTAGATTTTTGAATTCTAAACCGGCCAAGGGGGAATCCAAGAGCTAGGAATCCTCCTAGAAACAGATCTTACTACCTTTTTTAAGCTTCCATCTCAGACCAAAAAGAAACAACATCTTCATTTTGCAAATTTTGTTCCAAGCTAGAGACCCACGAGGATGATCATTCTCCATAAATTTGATTAGAGGACAATTGTTCAGGTATTTTTCTTTCATTATTTTGCACCAGTCCTTTTTATCTCTTAACTGGTCCTACCCCACTTTAGCAAGAAAATCCTTATTGGACACAAGGACTTTCCTAATGCCTAGCCCCCCCTCAATCTTGGGAAGGAAAATTTTCTCCCAGCTGACCAATGACATCTTCTTTTTCTCTTCAGTCCCCGACCATAGAAAGACTCTCTGGATCTTCTCAAACTTCTCAACAATGTAACTGGGAATTTTGAACATGGACAAAAAATAAACAATAATACCTTGTAGAGCAACAACGAGGAGTTGCAGTTTTCCTGGATGACTTAGGAGAGATCCTTTCCATCCAACAAGCTTTCTCTGAATTATTTCTAGGATAGAGTTCTAGAAGTTGGGAGTGACTTCCTTAATAGTAAGGGGAAGGCCAAGGTAGACTAAAGGAAGAGTGGCACTCACACAACCTAACACAGTAGTAACCCAATCCTGTAGATCAAGAGAATAATGGAAGAAATAGATCATACTTTTATTATAATTGATGCATTGACCTGAACAGGCCACATAGAGATTGAGGCACCCTTTCCATTTCTTGGCTTCAATCACCAAAGCTTTTCCAAAAAGCATAGTATCATCCACAAATTGTTGAATAGTAATAGAAACATGGGTGGAGGCTGGTTTGACACCCTTGATGGAGCCCTTAGACAACATACTTGCCACATTCCTGCTCAGCACTTCAACCACCATAATGAATAAATAAAGGGAAATGGGGTCTCCTTGTTTGATTCCCCTTCCAGCTTCAAAGAACCCTTGGGACACTCTATTGACCAGAACATAGTACTTCACTGTGGAGACACATTCCATAATGATATTGATAACTTTTTGATTGAAGCCAAACTTAACAAGGACTTTAGGAAGGAAATTCCAAAGAACCTTATCATAAGCTTTGGAAATATCGAGCTTTAAATCCATGTTAGGGTTGTTACACCTATCCATAGAATGAAGGGTTTCATGGGTGGAGAAAGCAACATCCAAAATATGTTGGCCAGGTACAAAACCCTTTTGATAGGGAATAATCATTTTCTCTAGAAGAGGTTTCAACCAGTTCACTAAAATTTTGGAGAAGACCTTATAAATAGTATTGCAAAGACTAATAGGACAAAAATCAAACATGGTTAGAGGGTCCTCAAATTTGGGGACCAAAGCAATGAAGGTGTGGTTCAGTTTTTTGAGTAGTTTACCAGAATTAAATAAATCCCTAGTAGCAAGGGTAAGGTCCTCCCCCAAAATCTCCCAAAAGGTTCGGAAAAAAGCCGGGGAGAAACCATCAGGCTCGGGAGCTTTAAAGGCCCCCATACTAAACACAATAGAATGAACTCCTTAGAAGTAACCACCCTCAAAATTGAAACATTATCCTCATGGTGGCATAGGAATAGGAAGAGGATCCAATAATAGATCCACCAACCCAAGGGCTGGAGCCTCTAAAGGAAGAGAGTAAGCTTGCTGAAAGTGATTAGCAGCTAAAAGACCAACTTGAATAGGATTAGTAACTTCATCCCCAACCTTTTTTTTTAGTTTTTTAATCTGATTCCTTTTTCTATGTTTAAGAGCTGAAACATGGAAGAAAGATGTGTTCTGACCCCCCTCAGCAAACCACTATATTCTGTATTTCTGCTTCTAGAAAACCTCTTCTTTCTTTAAAATTTTCTCCCATTCCACATGTTCCTCCTTCTCTTATTGGCTTGCCAGAATGCTATTATCACCATCTTCCATTTTTTTTTGTAACTCACCAAGCTTGTCTTCCACAACCCATTTTTGATGGAACACATTACCAAACACATGCTTATTCCACCTCTTAACCATATGATTGATATGTTTAAGTCTTTGAGATAGTTTGGGGCAGCCAAGCACCAAAATGTTCCACTAGGCATCAACCTTGTTCCAAAATTTTAGATGGGAATTCCACATGATTTCGAACTAGAATGAGAAAAAACCAACAACAAAGCGGTCAGTTGGGAGTAACAACAGAGGATTTTGGTCCAAAACTGTCCTACAAAGAGCCAAAAAAATTAGTATTAAGAAGAGCAATCCAATTGGGGGAAAAAAAAATTGATTAAGGTGGACCTGGATTAGATCAGCCCCAAGGCATCGGTTGGACTAGGTAAAATAATGGCCCTGCGGACCAATATCAACCAATCTGGTACAATTCAAAATGTTGGCTAGATCAGACATACTATCAGAATAATCAATCAGTCCCCCACTCTTCTCCAATGGGTAAAGGGGAGAGTTAAAATCCCCTGCCACCATCCAACGACCATCCTTGTTAATAAAAATCCAGTTAGAAATCTCTAGCCAAAGGGATATCCTCGCATTTCTAATATTGGGAGCATAAAAATTTATCAAGAACAATTTAGAGCCATAACCGAAAGGGATTCCAAAGCACTGCTAGACCACCAAACACCTCATCAACATCACTACAAGCAAAGAGAGCGTTTGGCCAAATATACTTGGCAATGGGATCAAAATTTGTTTTCTTCATCTTAGTTTCTTGGAGGATTAGTATATGTACCTTTTGTTCCAAAACATAATTCTTCAAGGCCAACTGCCTTTGGGGTCTATTTAACCCTCTCACATTCCAAGATAGGACTTTCATTTAGAATTTTTCTTTGAGGATACTTCCAATGTCCTCTGTTTTCCTATCACAATTTATTTTGCTATCTCTTTGAGCTTGGTTGTCCACTGGTTAGGTCTTCTCGGCCTAGAGTCACCACTCACATCCACTTTCTTTTGTTTTCCTTTCTTCTTGGGAGTTTAACAAAACTCTTCTTGCACATTTTGCGCCTAAGATGCAACTATCTCCATTGCCTTTCCATGATAGGGTGAAACAACCTTCTCAACTTCATCCTGGATTTCACCATCCTCCACACCACTTGGGAATAGAGGTAACACCGAAGAAACCAAAGATTCCATAGCACAACTGGGGCGGGACTCAAAGGAAATCAAAGCAGCACCAGAAGGAACTAAATTCGAAGACAACATTAGGATCACATGGTCTTGAAGTATAGGCTTAGTTAGGGACTCAATAATCTTAAGCATATATGATTTAAAGGGGAAACCAACCGAGGGGATCTCCGTTGTAGGAGCGTTGAGACAGGGGTCATGCCTTATCGAGGGTTTGCAATCTGTGATAAGGTGGCCCAGTTTAGCACATTTCTGACAGTATATCACAACATTCTCATAGCAATCAGGTTGAACCCAAGAACCAAAGATAGAACAAAGCTTCACAGAATTGGGTAGGGTCTTGTTGACATCAATGCTAACACAAAAGTGAACAAAGAATAACCTAGACATGGATTTAGTGATAGAGTCTGAGGTAATGAACTAGCCAAGAGAATCCCTGATGTACTAAAAAATAGACTCATCCTAGTATTCCAGAGGAAGACCGGGGAGGTGAATCCAAACAAGGGCCGACTTGCAAAAATCGACATCAGGATTGAAACCCGGCTTCCAACTGCATAAGGACAACCCATGTTTCCCATAGAACCAAGGGGCTGATGAAAGCACAAAGACCAAATCAAACTTAGCCGTAAACTTGAAGAGAAATAGATCACCCACCATAGCACAAACACCAATACTACCCTTCAAGCGCCATTTCACAACAACCCACCTTCGCACCATATCCACGGAGGGTCGGAAGGATAGAAACTTACCCACCACCGCCAACTCCATGGATGAAGCTATCCTATAGCTAATAGCTTCTAGAATGGAGAACTCATTGCTAGAGACAACTATCTTCACAGTAGGACAAAGGGGAGTACCCGTAGGGGACGAGCATTTGTTAGTCAACAGATCTTTCCAAACCTTAGATAATGGGGAAGTAGGAAGCATTGACACCATGATCTCAGGTAGGATAGGAATCACAAGATCCCCAAAAGCAGATAGCACTTGGGAGGGCCCCAAAGATGGTGCCACATGTGCTCAAGGGAGAATTTGGATAGAAGGGGACATGGGTGGGGGATCGAGGGGTACCCCTAATGCATTGTCGACCATGCGCACAATCAATTCAAAATCGAGGAGCGGGAGAGAGGAGCGAGAGAGAGTCAAAATGAATTGTTATGTTCTTGATCCATCACCATATAAACACGTCGAAAGATGTATATCAATAAAATGTTATATAAAATATATTTATTCATTTTAACATATATATTAAAAGTATTCTTATAAATACTAAATTATATATATATATATATATATCTATCCTTCACATATATATTTATTTATAAATATTCATTTAAAAAGAAATTGAAAAAGTTCATCTAAAAAAAAGATATTCTAAAGCTCCTTTTTTTTCTAATTTAAAGAAAATAAGACAAAGATTAAATAACATATTCTCTTGTCTATATTAATATTATATGTATAAAGTAACTAATTTACCTTCTAACTTTTTTTTAAGAAACATTTTAAAAAAGATGCATATAAAGAAAAAAGAGGACATGTATATTTAAACGATATAAATACATAAAGAAAGCTAAGTTTATAAGTTCATAAAGTAAGACAACTTTCTTTGTTAATTTATCTATTTAAAATTAGACCCCAATCATGATCTCTTAGCGTCTCTCATGAAGGGGGAAAGATGGTAATACAATATTTTAGGAAGAAAAAAAAAACAAGTTATCCACCCTAATATTCTTTATCTAGTAGTGCTCACCTTTTTTTCTCTTCGCTTTAGTATTTATTTCTTTTTAGCTCTAACTTTTCTTATGCCAATACCATGATTGTTGGAATGGGGTGGTTGTGTGGCTTTCTCCAGCAGCTTCAATATTGTAGGAGACACTAGCATCTAAGAGGGTGCCAAGGTAGGATGTTTAGTCAGCCATGCAACCTCTATTTGGGATTCATTTGCATTATGTATATATATTTATGTGTGTTCCTTACTTATCCCCTTGGAAATCACTAAGGTGTAGCACAGGAAATCATGTGTATCATGCATTTGCAAATCCATGTCTTGAATCTCAACTTTTTATTCTTATTAATATTTTTCTCTTCTCTATTATTTTTACTTTCCAGGTTGAGATTTAGGGTCGTTGGCACAGTCCAAAGACGGCTACTCATGTGGCTTGATGGGGCTGCACCTTCCACATGATCACATGCTTGAGGGATCCCTTTCGAAATCCCCCGAGGGTCAAACTATTTCTACAAAGGGCTACGATGCCTCAGGCTATGCCCTTCATAGAGGATCAACTCAACCTCGTCCCCTTTTTCATTTGATTTTATTATTATTTCTTTTTACTTAAATACAACTTAATAGATTTACAAATGATATTTTATTTCAAATTCTTATCTATTTAATTATTTCCTCTTGTCATGATAGGTCTCCATTTACAGAGTAAGAAGAATCCTTTTAAATTTCTTGCATGTTCTTTTGATGGGGTTGTTCTAGAGGGGGAATATAGAACATAGTATGGGTAAACAATCTTTTATATCACATTAATGGAGTGATTTTCAATTTGGGTTAACAACTAACATGCATATAGTGGCCTAGTGATCTCAAATCTTTCCATAATAAAACATTGTTAGAGTGATCAGATCCCTTAAAGCAGCAAAATAAAAAATGGCAATATGCCACTAGATAGTAAATGAGTATCCTTTCTTTATTACTGTGAAGATAATATGCTATCTAACATTCTTCACACCAGAATGACTATTTTTTTTTTATATTCTAAACTTAGCTAACATGACTCTCTTTTTTTTTTGCATAAAAACTAAAGCAATGACTAGCCTACAGTTCTCTTTCTATTAAAACAAATGTTCATATTTTTTTCTTCTTGAGCTAGATATCTACTCCTATTACAACACAACCAAGTAATCTTATATTTTGGAAACCTTGAAAATAAGGCTATTCCCATCTCTTTGCAAGGGTCATTATCATTAGAACACTTCTGGAAGAACTGAACATACACATTTCTATTGTAGGGTAGTAGCATTCAACTTATATCTATATAACTTGAAATCTCAAATCTGAGATAAGACAATAAGGAAGATTTTTTTTCAGCTCCAATTGTCAAATGTCAGTAGAAACAACCAAGTAGTAAAATACTTTAAATTTAAATTTGTAGTTATGCAACTATAACAACCATGGGGAGATTTCTCTCCACCTAGCTTTAATGGGCCATCAAGTTGAGAAAACTGTCACCATACCCCTGAGCCAAGAGGACCTTTAGAACCCCATAAATTCATAATAACCCAAGAAATTAAAGAACAACACACCATCCAAAAACTTCTACCACACTTAAAAACACCATGCAATAGAAGGAAGTTAACCGACATACAAACATGGGTCTGGGCTCTACTAATGTGGAAAGGTATAGTATGTTTAAAAAGGCAACAATAAAATAAAACTACACAAAAACACATTTTACCCTTCTCAAACTTTTGCAAGTTCTCTTCCCATGATCTTCTCACCATTCCAATTTTAGCTAAGAGCACTTACCTCTCCCAAGAAGCTTGAAAACTAGATGCCCTTTGCATAGCCCTGATCCTACATCCTTCTTTTCTCTTTTTTTTAAACAATACAAATAGAAATAAGTGTAGTCTCCAAAATATTTCTGATTCCCCCCCACAAAAACAAGACCCAATTTACTTTTATATAACCCTCCTCATGTGCCCTAACCCTAAGCACTTGGGTTAGGGACTCACAATTTAACAATATAACACATATTCTTTTGTTTTTTCCTTTATAAAATGATTGGTAAAATTATATACTGGTCTACATTTTTCTCTTCCACTTGAGACACAAATAACCACAACCTAACATTTTCTTATGAGGATTAAAACACCAATAAGTTAAAAAGGAAATTTAAAAAAATCCTAAGAAAAAAACTGAGATATTATAAAACTCCTTTTTTTTTTTAATTTAAAGAAAATAAGAAAAAGATTAAATAACATATTCTCTTATCTATATTTATATTATATGTATAAAGTAACTAATTTACCTTCTAACTTTTTTTTAAGAAACATTTTAAAAAAATGCATATAAAAAAAAATGACATGCATATTTAAACGATATAAATGTATAAAGAAAGCTAAGTTTATAAGTTCATAAAGTAAGACAACTTTCTTTGTTAATTTATCTATTTAAAATTAGACCCCAATCATGATCTCTTAGTGCCTCTCATGAAGGGGGAAAGATGTACAATATTTTAGGAAGAAAAAAAAACAAGCCATCCACCCTAATATTCTTTACCTAGCAACACTCACCTTATTTCTCTTCGCTTTAGTTTTTATTAATTTTTAGCCCTAACTTTTCTTACACCAATAACATGATTGTAGGAACGGGGTGGTTGTGAGACTTTCTCCAACAACTTCACGATTGTAGGAGACATTAGTAGCTGAGAGGACGCCAAGGTAGGGTGCATAGTCAACCATGCAACCCCTATTGGGACTCATTTGCATTATGTATATATATATATATATTGGTGTGTGTTCCTTACTTATCCCCCTAGCAGACACTAAGGCATGACACAAAAACTCATGGCTATCATGCATTTGTAAATCCATGTCCTAAATCTCAACTTCTTATTCTTATTAATATTTTTCTCTTATTTACTTTTTTTGCTTTCTAGTTCAAGACTTAGGGTCATTGACATAGTCCAAAGAGGGCTACTTGTATGGCTTGAGGGGTTTGCACCTTCCACATGATCTCACCCCTAAGGGCTCCCTTTCAAAATCTCTTGAGGGTCGTTCCATTTCTATAGAGGGATGCAACGCCTCAGGCTACACCCTTCATAGAGGGCCAACCCAACCTTGTCCCCTTTTTCTTTTGATGATATTATTATTATTTACTTAAATCTAACTTAATAGATTTACAAATGATATTTTATTTCAAATTATTATCTATTTATTTATTACCTACTGTCATGATAGGTCTCCATTTTCATTTCTTGCATGTTCTTTTGATGGGACCGCTCTACAAGGGAAAAATATAACAGAGCATGGGGAAACAATCTTCTATATCACATTAATGTATTGATTTGTAATTTGGGTTAACAACTAACATGCATATTGTGTCCCGGTGATCTCGGTATCAGACATAATAACCCACCAAAATAACCCCGACATAATAACCAACCAAAATAACCCAAGGACAAAATAACCTAGGGTCATAATAACCCATGGACAAAATAATCCATGGTCAAAATAACCCATGGAAAAAATAACCCATGGTCATTTTAGATCAAGCTAGTAAACTAGAAATGACATAAAATAAATTATAAATATGATTGTGAAGCACCATAGAGGCTATTTAGGTCATTTTTAGACCATATATCCATTATATACCCCTAAAATAGCCTTAAAACACCTTTAATATGCTTAAATAACCTATAAAATGGTAAATAATTATAAAAATAAAGAAAATTTCGTGGGAATAAGTTGATTAAGAGTTATTATGAAAAGATATAAATGAAAAGGCATTAAGAAGATATATAAAGTGGTAGAATTAAGAGAAGTAAAGAAAGGAAGAAGGGGAGAAGAAGTAAAATGACCATGGGTTACATTGCCGATGAAGTATTTGCATATGAGATCAAGAAACTTGTTGCATTAGCTTTCGAGCCTTAGATAGACATAATTGATGCATTTGAAACACTTCAACAATCTCCTTATTATACAAAACATGATGAGACCCTACAACCCATAATTGATTATTTTGAAGACATGTGGATTGGAAGACTAACCAGAAGAGGCAACATACGATCACCCAAGTTTCCAATCACAATGAGGAATTGTTATTCAGCTGCTCAAGATGATCTTCCCATAACCAATAATACTATTGAGGGATGGCACAGAGGATTTAGTGAATTTCTTCAAGCATCACACAACTCAGTCTAGAAATTCATCAAAGCAGTGAAAAAAGAACAGAGTCTCCAAGAGAATAGAATAGAGAAATATATGGCTGGATACACTGGGCAACCAAGTAGGAAAAAATACCGTGAACTCAAAGAAAGACTAAAAAGATTGGTTGATGGTTATGACAACCATAACATTTTAGATTATATAAGAGGCATCACTCATAATTTGACAATTTAATTTAAAATTTGAATAATATTTTTTTTTAGCAACATACATGTAATTTATAAATTTTGTTTTCCTTTCTCTATATTCTTATGGGGATATTTTGTCCATGGGTTATTTTGGCTTGGGTTATTATGACCTTGGGTTATTCTCATTCCTAGGTTATTGTGATCGGGTTATTTTGTCCGGTTATTTTGGTCGGTTATTATGTCCCAGAACTGATCTCAAATCTTTCCATAATAAAAAAAACTATTTGAGTGATCAAATACCTTAAAGCATAAAAGTAGAAATGACAATATGCCACTACATAATCAACGAGTATCCTTTATTACTGTGAAGATAATATGCTCTCTAACATTCTTCACAACATAATGACTATTTTTTTTAATATTCTAAACTTAGCTAACATGGCTCTCTTTTTTTTTGTAGAAAAACTAATTAATCATTTCCAAAAATCTATCTTGTTCCACACTATAAACCTATACATGGAAGAAAGAAACAACTGGGCTATCTCTTTCTATTAAAACAAATGTTCATGTTTTTTTTTCTTCTTGAGCTAGATATCTACTCCTCTTACAACACAACTAGGTAATATTATATTTTGGAAACCTTGAAAAGAAGGCTATTCCTATCTCTTTGCAAGGATGATTATCATTAGAACACTTCTGGAAGAACCAAACATACAGATTTCTATTGTAGGGTAGTAGCATTCGACTTATATCTATATAGCTTGAAATCCCAAATCTGGGATGAGACAATAAGGAAGATTTATTTTCAATTGCAACTGTCAAATGTTAGTAGAAACAACCAAGTAGTAAAATATTTTAACTTGTAATTTGTAGTTATGCAACTATAACAACCATGGGGAGATTGCTCTCCACCCAACCTTAATGGGTCATCAAGTTGAGAAAACTCTCACTATACCCTGGAGCCAAGAGGACCTTTAGAACCCCATAACCTCATAATAACCCAAGAAAGAACAACACACCATCCAAAACCTTCTACCATACTTAAAAACACCATGCAACAAAAGGAAGTTAACCAAAATACATACATGGGTCTAGGATCTACTAATGTGGAAAGGTATAGTATGTTTAAAAAGGAAATAATAAAGTAAAACTACACAAAAACACATTTTACCCTTCTCAAAATTTTTCAAGTTCTCTTCCCATGATCCACTTATCATTCCAATTTTAGCTAAGAGCACTTACCTCTCCCAAGAAGCTTGAAAAATAGACGCCTTTTGTGCAACCTTGATCCTACATCCTTCTTTTCTCTATTTTTTTCAAACAATACAAATAAAAAAAATTGTAGTCTCCAAAATCCATCCAATTCCCCCCCACAAAACAAGGCCCAAATCACTTTTATATCACCCTCCTCATGTGCCCTAATCCTTAGCACTTGGGGACACATTCTTTTGCTTTTCCCTTTATAAAATGATTGGTAAAGTTATATACCAGTATGCATTTTTCTCTTGGACCACTTGAGACACAAATACCATAGCCTAACATTTTCTTACAAGATTATAACACCAATAATTTTAAACACTCGATGCCTACAAGGAGGTAAAATTTAGCTCAAACTTACAACAATTAACACACATTACTTCACAATGTGAAGTAGAATGATTAGGGTCCTAAAGGTCTCTTGTTCCCCATTGGCTCTTATATACCTGCATGCTTGCTACAATTATTAGTGCACAAAGATATAAACAACCAAGGAAATATATTTATAATTCACAATATTAATTGAAAATAATTAAAATTATGTACCTCTTGACATAATTTGGTGTATACCACATGGACAACTGTAACCTGATCATTTGGAAGTTAGAAAGAACCATCTTACTATTCATCATTATGACCTTCATGATTCTATAAATTCTAACATTAGTATAATATATTCATTTAAATTCATATATTTCTAAGGCAACCTAGCAAACATCATCGAGTCACCCAAGTAGTGAAATTAACGTCATCCCTTAGAATTTTCTCTTTCATTTCTAGAATAGAACCAATTAATAACAATCATGATAAAGATTGAATTTATCTAAATCAACATTACAATGATATTTCACATTGAAGTTCCTTGGTTGTCAATGTCATAACTATATACCTTATTTAAATCAAATCTTCCTTTCATACCAATTTAAATTATTGTGGTTAATAAGTCAATTGCATGGGAATTTCTATTACTAGAGATATCACTAACACGAGTGCATAGTAGGTAATATCCAAATCAATAACTTGACAATTTAGGGAATGTTTATTATGATAACATGCTAGTATTATAACAGATTTGACCCCTAAGTAAAATATAGCAACAAAATCAACAATTTATAATGATATATAAATACGAAATCAATGATTACTAATAACTATCTCCAATTAGTGTATCTCTATGAACCATAAAACACCCATTCATAGCATTTCCTTATGTGATATGATATCATAAAATGCATCCAATTTCATGAATGAGTGTAAGAGACTTATCAACAAAACCTACAAATATTAATTGTTGCTATAGAAGATAGGGTTGCAAAATATAGCTTATGATACTACATTCTTGTCACTACACCTTAAAACCTCACCCTCATACCAACACACTATTTATATCAAAAAATATTCATCACATCATCCATATTGAATCAAGATTACTTAGTTCATCAATTTATCCTAACAACTGAATATAATGGGATACATCATCCAAGGAGTTGTAACTATTGTATGCAAGGGGGGGAGGCGTCTTACATAATTGTTCCTTGAGATCTTCATTAAGAAACTCATTCTTGATGTCTATTTGATGAGATTTCTAGCCAAATTTTACTACCAAGGACAAGGCCATGTGAGTAGTCTTAATTGTTGTTATAGAGGAAAAAGTTCCATCATATTTAATACCTTCCTTTTGTTCATAGCCCTTAGCCACAAGTTAGGACTTGTACTTGTCAATGCTTGCATCTACCTTATATTTGATTATGAAAACCCATTTGCATCCAATATCCTTCTTCCTTGATGGAAGAACAACAAGTTCCCATAATATTATAATCCAACACATCTTTCAAGATGGTGACTTAAGAGCTTGTTGTACTATTTCTAGTTCTGAAATTTGAATAATTGTGCACATAAGAGCTATATTTACATCCTCATGAGACTATCTATGAGTTTTGGGGCCATTGAGATATGTATTTAAAATTGCATAATATTTAGCATCCTTCATTGTGGCTTGGAACCACTTAGGAATATTTTTGTGAACAAGAGATAAAGATGGAAGTAATGAAAGAGGGGAAATTGATATAGGGGAAACAAATCTTCTTTTTGTGCTTCTTCATGAGGTTCCTCATCTTTAGGTTCAATGATTTTTGGTGTTTGAGAACTAATAGGTGATGGTGAGGAAGATGTACTGCATCATATTTTCTCATAAGAAAGTCCTTTCTAATGTACACTTTCTTTGTGTTGTGTTGGAAAATTGAAACCCTAGGGATCACTTAGGATTAGTCACCTTTTACTCACATAACATTAGAATTTATATTGGCTAGAGTATGAGATTGAATTGCAACCTAAAAGGTGAGTTAATCAACCCTAGATCTAAAATTGGTTTGAGGGGTTGGAAATGGAATTTTGATGAAATGCAATGATGTGACTAGCTAATTATGAAAATACACTATTCTGATATGAAAACAAACAATCTGGAAGTTGACAAATAAATTTAATGGCTAGAAACAGACAAAGTAGACTTGTGTGCACCTGTGATTTGAATTTGGACTTGATTTGAATGGACAAGGCTACCCAGGGTGCCCTTGTCTAGAGATCAAAAACTGAAATTTTCTTTCACAGTCCTCATGTCCTAGGTTTAAGGATTTTTCCTTCCAGATCTTGTTGTTGGGTCTTCATCTGTTGTTGAGATAATCGAGTTTCCATATCTTTTCAAGTTGTAGGGTTTGAATGCACCAATGAACACGTAGTATTCAATATTACTCTAATCTTCTTCAAATTTGTAACTTTCACATTCAAAGAGAGAGGAAGGGTTGGGCCATATAGGGCTTTCCTCGGTCAAACCTTGTGTGAGTATTTCTACCTCCAAAATGGAAAAATTGATGAAAGAGAGCTTATCCTTTTGAGGGATAGAGGCTAAATGATAATGGAGTAATGAATTAACAATTGGCTATAAGTCACCACTCAAATCTGATTTCCTTGAAGGACTAAAGTCATGCACAACACCTCAAAGCTTGATTTGATTTGAAGACCTACAAGCATTAGTACTCACAAATAAAATGTATACATAAACATGAATAAACTCACATAAAACTTGACATGATTCTTTGATGATGAAATGCTGCAATAATTTTGTAAATTCTTCTCTTGACCTGATCTTGAAGTATAATAGTTGGTCTTCTTGCTAGTTATTTCCAGTTAGTTTTTAAATGATTTAATGAATAGGTATTTATATGAAATTAATCTACTTTCCCAAAAATTAAATCGCAATAGCCGACATTTAGAATTTGAAATTAAAATAATAAATTTCCAACCCAGACATATTGAAATTTGGGGTCATTTTAAGGGGACAAGGCTGTCAAGGGCGGCCTTTTCCATACCCAATTTTTTGGGATATGAATTACTGGGGGTAAATATTAAATGCCTACTTTGGTTTTGTACATTTTATTTCTTGATAAATGATTGAATGGGCCATGGAATACATAATTTAGGAAATTAGGGACACAATTAGGTCCAATCACATAGGAGGGAGAAAAATCTAGTGTGAAATTGTCAATGTTGACAATTTACGATGCTACACTTTGTTATTGCACCCATAAGTCAATATCACTTCGACTCTGAATTGTACCCAAGAAAAATGCATTTCAAAGAATTACCATCCAATTTATCCTTTGTACCTTCAAAACATGCATGTAATTTGTACATATCAACACTTTGAAATGTGATATAGAGGGGTCCTTCTTGTTCCAAGATTCTTTAGGAGTGATATTTTCAAGCACTTTGGTGGGTGCTCGATTCAAGAAGTAAATTGCTATGTGAACTACTTCAACTCAAAATATAGGAACAAGATCTACATGTAGGAGTTTATGGTGGACTCCTCAACACCCTAGGATCACTTGCAAGACAAAATAACTTCCACAAGAGAGATGGCAGAAATATCATGCTATGAATAAGGATGCAAGAATGCCAAAATGGTAATCAAAATGAATATGGAAATGTACATATGATTCCTTACTTATATAGGCAAGGTGACAAACATGATTAGAAAAGATCATGACAAGTTTCTTAATCCTATCACATGAGACAACTAACTCATAACAACCTAGGATAAGATAAGATATAGAAATGACAACTAAGACTTCTAGAAGGAATCTTACAGCCTAAGTAAAATCAACATGTGAATATGTCCCCTAAGTACCTAGTAAGTGAATCAACTAGGTACAAGAATTTTTTTCATACCAACACAACATACACCACACAATTTCAAAAATAGTACAATTATGCCTCTTTGCAACACCATTTTGTTGAGACATGTCAACAATGGTCAATTATTTTTAGATCCCATATTATTGAATGTAGTTTGAAAACTCCTTACTTGTGAATTCCCCTTTCAATTTGAGTGAATCGATTTGAGAGATTAACCTACTGAACTTTTTACAAGGGCTCAAAATTCTTTGAATTGCTCAAATTATTAATTTTTATGAGCCAAATAATAGACCCACATTTTTCTAAAATATTCATCCATAAAGAGTAGAAAATACCAAGTATTGTTATGAATTTATGGCATCAATTTGTATAGATAAGTGAGAACCAATTATAAGGGACTTGAGCCTCTATTTTATACATTGTGAAAAAGGATCTTGAAGTTGATTTCTAATAAGATAATGTGAGAAAAAAAATTCTATTTTCTACATGGGGGGAAGTCCTCACACCATAACTCTCTTACTCAATGCAAAAATATAGCCAAAATTGAGATGGAAAAATCTATTATACTTGTCTTCACATGTGACATCAACAAGTTGAAATATTTTTTTGACCCTTGCTCTTAGGACTATTGGTACAAGAGAAGCATCTACTATAAACTATTTTAAAATGATCCTAAGAATCTATTGTAGTGGTGGCTATTCTAATGCAAGGTTGAGCTTGATTAGACACTCTAAACAAAATAATCAATTTGGCCTTGTCAAATTGGTTTGATCAACACCAACATGTGTAGGTCTAGTTGTGTGCCCATAGACTATATCTCAAAGGTATTTGAACTCAATTTGGATTTCTTAGGAAATTATGTTAGTGTTCACATGGGTTTGGACAATAATATGTGTTAAGTTAGAGTGAATGAGGTGAAGTGAATTGTAGTAACAACTCATGTAACTATTCTAGGTGCGTGAAGAGCTAAATTGGGATTGTATTTGAGTTTTTATAATAACTCATTTAAGAAAGGGAGTGGTTATAGGAGGTATAAAAACCTTCCTATTATATAGTAAATGAAAATCCTATATATATGTAATGTGTATTGAATGAAAGTAGGAGAGTTGAAGAAGACTATTATTGTGTGTAATTTTTTTTGTCTGGATCTGCTAAAATTTCCAATAGGGTTTACACTTTTATTTTCTAGGAAACATAGTCATCACCTCTCAAAGGTTGAGAGTCAAGAAGTATAATCTAGGTGCATTGGTAGCCATTGCCTATAATTTTGAGGATCCTTATCATTGTAGATGTAGCCCTTATAACTTGCCAACATTTGATTAAAAGAGTTACAAAACTAATATGACTTGTAAAAAGAATTGTATACTTTTGCTCCAAATTCAAAATTTTAAGTACAATAGAATAATTAATAATATAGTTTTGAATTGTTTTTAACTATATTAATTTTCACTATAGAATTTTTTTTTAGAATATAAAATAATTTAAACTAAAAGTCACACCTTGGTGTGCAATGGGTACATCCAAGAGGCATGGAATGCTAATTAGGGAAAATTTAAGCCTATTTTTTTCATAAATTTGTGTATTACATGAGTTCAATTGGTTGTCCATTCATAAAATGATATTGTTTATGCAACAAAGGTCTCTAAAATGAGCAAAAGAAAACCTATGAATCAAGAAGACAATGAATGTCTATGAAGAGGGAGGGGGGAGAGATAGGGAGAGAGATGGATGGGTAGAGAGAGGGATACATTTATAGAGATGGAGGGGGAGAGATGAATCTAGAGGTAGGGATGAATATAGAGTGAGAGAGGAAGAGTGAGACAAATAGATAGAGGTAGACTAGATGAATATAGAATGAGAGAGGAAGAAGGAGATAAATAGCTAGAGATATAGAGAGAGATACCAAGACAAATAAAGATATAGTGAGATAGGGAGATAAAGGGGGAGAGATATAGAGGGATAGATTGAGAGGAAGAGATAAAGATATAAAGAGGAAGAGGAAGTGGGAGAGGTAGAGAGATATATATGGTGAGATAAAGTGATATAAAGATAGAGATATAATGAGATATAGAGAGGGGGAGAGGGAGAGAGATAAAGAGATAGAAAAATAGAGAGAAGTAGAGAAAGACAAATAGAGATGGAAATGGAGATAAAAATAGGGGGAGATAGAGAGAGAGAAAGAGGGAGATATACATAAATGGAAAGAGAAATAAATAGATATAGAGATATATGGGAAGATAAAGGGAGAGATAGGTTGAGATATAAATATAGAGAGGGGGATAAAGATGGAGCAAGAGGAGAGATGGAGAGAGATAGAGAGAGGAGCGAAGAAAAAGGAAGAGAGATAGGAAGAGGAGGGAGAGATAGAAGATGGGGAAGAGGGAGATATATGTAGTGAGGGAGAGAGAAGAAGAGGGGGGAGAGATATAGATAGAGGGTGATATAGAGAGATAGAGAGGGATAGGAAAAGAGATAATGAGATCTAGGGAGATATACATAGAGAAGGATATGAATAGAAAGGGATAGAGATATGAGTGAGAGGGAGATTGAGTGAGAAATAAAGATAAAGATATAGAGTAGAAGAGATGGAGGGAGAGATGGAGTGAATAAGATAGAGAGAGAAGGGGGAGAGAGGGAAATGATATAGATGTATAGGGAGAGAGATAACGAGATAGATTTAGAGAGATATAGATAGAAAGAGATAGAGAGAGGAGTGAGAGAGAGAAAGAGATAGAGGTAGACATAATGAGATATACATAGAGAGGGGGAGGGAGAGATAGGGAGATAGGGAGAGAGGGGGTAAGAGAGAGAGAAAGAAGGTGATAAAGAAGTAATAGAGAGATGTATAGATAGGTGAAAAGATAGAGAGATAGAGATAGAAGTAGTGAAGGAGAATGAGGGAGTGTGTGTATATGAGTGAGAGAGATATGGAGAGATATAGAGAGGGAGATATATATTTATAAATAGATAGAGAGGGAGGTAGAGGGGGGAGAGAAATAGATAGAGGAGAGGGAAGTAGAGAGAAATAGAAAGAGGGAGTGATAAAGAGAGAGGGAGAGATATGGATAGAGATAGATATAACTTGAGAGATATAGAAGCGGTGTGAGAAAGATAAATAAACATATAGAGAGGGAGCGATGGAAGGAGAGAGAAAGAAGGAGATGGAGAAATAGAGGTAGAAAGAGGGAGACAGTGAGAGAGTGGGAGATGGAGAGATAGAAAGATAAAGATATAGGAAGTGATATAAAGAGAGGCATATATAGAGGGGGCAAGAGTGAGAGAAACAAAAGGTGATAGAGAAAAGTAGAGAGAGGGTAGAGACAGAGATAGAGATAGGGTGAGAGGAAAAGGGAGTGTATGTATATAATATACACCATATTTCATATAATATGTAATAATAAATATAAATTGAATATATATTTTAAATAAATATAATATTTATTTTAAAAATAAATATAGATAAATATTAAAATTCTAATATATTTAATATTTTAATCATTTTAATAAATAAAATATATATTTTAAAAATAATATAAAATATTAAACTTAAATGATATATTTAATTAGTAATATATGTAAAACGTTAAATTATAATTATATTTAATAATATATAGTGTATATAAATACTAAATATATAATATCTAAATATTAATATTATGATAAAATAGTTAAATATATAAAATGCAATTTTATTTCATAATATTAAATTAGAATATTCTAGAAAATTATATTTCCTTGCTCTTAGGACTATGGGTACAAGAGAGGCATCTACTATAAACTATTTTAAGACGATCCTAAGAATCTATTGTAGTGGTGGCTATTCTAATGCGAGGTTGAGCTTGATTAGACACTCTAAACAAAATAATCCATTTGGCCTTGTCAAATTTGGTTTGATCAACACCAACATGGGTAGGTCTAGTTGTGTGCCCATAGACTATATCTGAAAGGTATTTGAACTCAATTTGGATTTCTTAGGAAATTATGTTAGTGTTCACATGGGTTTGGACAATAATATGTGTTAAGTTAGAGTGAATGAGGTGAAGTGAATTGTAGTAACAACTCATGTAACTATTCTAGGTACAAGAAGAACTCAATTGGGATTGTATTTGAGTTTTTATAATAACTCATTTAAGAAAGGGAGTGGTTATAGGAGGTCTAACAACCTTCCTATAATATAGTAAATGAAAATCCTATATATATGTAATGTGTATTGAATGAAAGTAGGAGAGTTGAAGAAGACTATTATTGTGTGTAATTTTTTTTGTTTGGATCTACATAAATTTCCAATAGGGTTTACACTTTTATTTTCTAGGAAACATAGTCGTCGCCTCTCAAAGGATGAGAGTCAAGAAGTATAATATAGGTGCATTGGTAGCCATTGCCTATAATTTTGAGGATCCTTATCATTGTAGATGTAACCCTTATAGCTTCCCAACATTTGATTAAAAGAGTTACATAACTAATATGTCTTGTAAGAAGAATTGTATACTTTTTCTCCATATTCAAAATTTTAAGTACAATAGAATAATTAATAATATAGTTTTGAATTATTTATAACTATATTAATTTTCACTATAGAAATTTTTTTTAGAATATAAAATAATTTAAACTAAAAATCACACCTTGGTGTGCAATGGGTACACCAAAGAGGTATTGAATGCCAATTAGAGAAAATTTAAGCCTATTTTTTTCATAAATTTGTGTATTACATGAGTTCAATTGGTTGGCCATTCATAAAATGATATTGTTTGTGCAAAAAAAGTCTCTAAAAATGAGTGAAAGAAAACCTCTAAATCAAGAAGACAATGAATGTATATGAAGAGGGAGGGGGGAGAGATAGGGAGAGAGATGGATGGGTAGAGAGAGGGATACATTTATAGAGATGGAGGGGGAGAGAGGAATCTAGAGGTAGGGATGAATATAGAGTGAGAGAGGAAGAGTGAGACAAATCGATAGAGGTAGAGATGAATATAGAATGAGAGAGGAAGAGGGAGACAAATAGATAGAGATATAGAGAGAAATAAAGAGAGAAATAAAGATACAGTGAGATAGAGAGATTAAGGGGGAGATATAGAGAGGGATAGATAGAGAGGAAGAGATAAAGATATAAAGAGGAAGAGGAAGAGGGATAGATAGAGAGAGATATATGACAAGATAGAGTGATATAAAGATATAGATATAATGAGATATAGAGAGGGGGAGAGGGAGAGAGATAAAGAGAGAAAAATAGAGAGAAGTAGAGAAAGACAAATAGAGATGGAGATGGAGATAAAAATAGGGGGAGATAGAGAGAGAGAAAGAGTGAGAGATAGATAAATGGAAAGATAAAGAAATAGATATAGAGATATATGGGAAGATAAAGGGAGATATAGGTTGAGATATAAAGATAGATAGGGGTTTAAAGAGGGAGCAAGAGAAGGATAGATGGAGAGAGATAGAGAGAGGGACAAAGAAAAATGGAGAGAGATAGGTAGAGGAAGAGACAGAACATGGGGAAGAGGGAGATATATGTAGAGAGGGAGAGAGAAGAAGAGGGGGGAGAGATATAGATAGAGGGTGATATAGAGAGATAAAGAGGGATAGGAAAAGAGATAGGGAGATATACATAGAGAAGGATATGGATAGAAAGAGATATAGAGATGAGTGAGAGGGAGATTGAGTGAGAAATAAAGATAAATATATAGAGTAGAAGAGATGGAGGGAGAGATGGAGTGAACAAGATAGAGAGAGAAGAAGGAGGAGAGAGGGAAATTATATAGATGTATAGGGAGAGAGATAGGGAGATAGATGTAGAGAGATATAGATAGAAAGAGATAGAGAGAGGAGTGAGAGAGAGAAAGAGATAGAGGTAGACATAATGAGATATAGATAGAGAGGGGGAGGAAGAGATATGGATATAGAGATAGAGGGGGTAAGAGTGAGAGAGAAAGAAGGTGATAGAGAAGTAATAGAGAGATGTATATATAGGTGAAAAGATAGAGAGATAGAGATAGAGGTAGTGAAGGAGAAAGAGGGAGTGTGTGTATAAGTGAGAGAGATATGGAGAGATATAGAGAGGGAGATATATATTTATAAATAGATAGAGAGGGAGGGAGAGGAGGGAGAGAAATAGAGAGAAGAGAGATAAGTAGAGAGAAATAGAAAGAGAGAGTGATAAAGAGAGAGGGAGAGATATGGATAGAGATAGATATAACTTGAGAAATATAGAAGCGGTGTGAGAAAGATAAATAAAAATATAGAGAGGGAGCAATGAAAGGAGAGAGAAAGAAGGAGATGGAGAAATAGAGGTAGAAAGAGGGAGACAATGAGTGAGGGGGAAATGGAGAGATAGAAAGATAAAGATATAGGAAGTGATATAGAGAGAGGTAGAGAGAGGCATATCTAGAGGGGGAAAGAGTGAGAAACAAAAGGTGATAGAGAAAAATAGTAGAGAGAGGGTAGAGGTAGAGAGATAGAGATAGGGTAAGAGGAAAAGGGAGTGTATGTATATAAAATTTGTATTTAATAATATACACCATATTTCATATAATATGTAATAATAAACATAAATTGAATATATTTTTTAATAAATATAGATTAATATTAAAATTCTAATATATTTAATATTTTAATCATTTTAATAAATAAAATATATATTTTAAAAATAATATAAAATATTAAACTTATAATATATTTAATTAGTAATATATGTAAAACGTTAAATTATATTTATATTTAATAATGTACAGTGTATATAAATATTAAATATATAATATCTAAATATTAATATTATGATAAAATAGTTAAATATATACAATGCAATTTTATTTTCATAATTTTAAATTAAGAATATTCTAGAGAATTATATTTTATAATCTTATATTAAAAATAAATACCATAAAAATAAGTAATAAACAATATTTTGAAAAATAATAGAAATTATTTATTAAAAATTAAATATAGATAAATATTAAACTTATAATATATCTCATATTTTAATTAATAATAAATGTAAAAAGTTATATGATATTTATATTTAATAACTTGTAGTGTATATTAAAATTAAATATATAATATCTAAATATTATAATATTATATTAATAATATTTAAATATATTAAATGTAATTTTATTTCATAATATTAAATTAAGAATATTCTAAAAATTTATATTTTATAATCTAAAATAAAAAAATACCATAAATACATATATATATATATTTTGAAAAAAATAGAAAATATAAATTATAACAACTTATATTATATATTATAATAAGAATATAATTTATACACTTTGAAAATTAGTGGAAAATTAGAAACAATATCTAATTCTTTGCTTTCTTATAACATATTGCTTTCTTTTTTTGTATAGTGTTTTATTTTTTTTAATATTATTTTATTTGTTTTATATTCGGTTCATGGTGAGATCTTTTTCATTCGTCAACCATCATTTTACCACATTCTCAACCATCAATCATTAAAGTCAACCGATAATGTTCATATAAGTGAACGCCTTTGACATAAAAATAATATTGAATAACGATGTTCTAATTTTTTTATACTCTAAAATTGAAGTGCTTTCTTAAAAAAAGCTTCCACGCATTCATTTGCCTTCACAACACCTCCAAGGTGTTGATGAAATTTGTAGAGCAAATGAAAAGAAAAATACAAAATTTTAAAACAAAATTTAAAAGTAGATTATACACACACACATCATCATATTAAGAAGGAAGAGCCAAAGTTTTTAACATGGTTCACTAGTTAATGGCTACGTCCACATAGAGCAGGGGATAGCTCTGTTCTTTTATTAAAATAAAAAATTACATTCAACTTGTAGCATACATCAAATGTATTCATCATGCAACCCCAAATACCACCGCATAGACCAAAAATAGGCCTCACACGATAACCGCCAAGAAGCACTATATTTAGACTCCAACGTAAAAGGCATGACAACAGGCAATGGATAAAGAAAAATTCAAAACCGTTATCTATTATCATGGATTGGGCTACACATAACGGATACGTGACACCAACAATCTCCCACTTGTAGTCCAATCCGAGCTGCAAGAGCTGCATCGAGATATCCCCCACTCTAGGCTTATTGTCAAGAATGTGACAATGCTAAGAGAAGTCCTACAGAACTTGAACTTCTCCCTTGGAACAATCTTTGTCAAAGCATCTATCGGAAATGACATTCAAAGAATCTAAAGTATCACTACCTGCACTCTGCCCCAATTGAGAATCACCATCAATTTCAGCTGCCCCATGATCTTTGGCATCAAACTTCTCACTATCATCTATTTGATCCCCAAAACTTTCCTTGTCAAGCATACTAAGAAAATTATTAATAACAAAATTAGTTTCAACATCTAATTGATCCAAAAAACATTTCTAGGCAATCCATATTGCAAGGGGCAGAAAATTAGGCACCTTGTATGTACAGGGTGCCTAATTTGCTGCCCCTTGCTATTACCAAGGCCCCCTTTTAAACATTGCATCTATTTGATTCAAAACTAATTTCACAACCTTGAGAACCCAATTGTCCAGCCGATATTACATTTTGTTTGAGCTGGAGAACATATCTAACATCATGTAACAACCAAGTATAACCATTTTTCAGTTTTAATGAAATATCCCCTTTTCCAACTGTTACCTATTTTTAGCTATAGCTCAAAACAGGTAGAGCTGAATTGCATTCCTCATTGAAAGGTACAATTTTTTGCTAAAGTATTCATTAAATTCCAAAATCTGATTACTTGTGAATTTCCAGTGTTATTATGCAAATGTTTGTAATAAAATAACTCATAAATTTGCATAAGAAATGTTGCTTTATTCATATTGTAAAAACCAAAGTCCCACACAAGCCGTGGGAATAACTTAATTTGATTTTCATAATCAAATAATGAATACAAAGTAAAGTTGTAAACTACACTACTGAAGATAATGTAAACATGAAAAAGGGAGTGATTCATCATTGCCTATGATGAATCGTTTTATACTTTATGTCTTCAAGTTGTTGTGTCTGAGTGTCTCTAGGTTGTTTCGCCTCCAAACTCCATGGTTTCCTACAAAAGTATTGAAAGATGGTGTTAGAGCAATGATAAATCACATCCTTCCTCATGCCTATATTACCAACAAAAATGTAACCTACATCCTATCAGGCATTCATCAGATGATTAAGTCATTGAAAAGGAAAATGTTCGAGGAGCACAAAGTTCAATGGAAGCTTTTAGCTTCAATTATTTTGCTAATTTGTTTGTTTAGTGTACAGGAACAGATATAATAAGATCATTTCAACCAACAAATATTGTTATGAGTGGTGAGAAATGTGGCTCCCATAAGGGTTGAGCCCAACTCATAAACAATAACGTGGGACAACAATATGGAATAAAAGTAATCATCATTCTCCTTGAATGAACAATTGATCAAGCATCATCATCTAGTGAATAGGCATACATATTTCAAGTGACAAATCAAATTAAATCAAAGAGAAGACAAGTTAAAGATTGGATATCATCATAACCATATTGAATGCATACGTTTTCTCATTGAATGGGACATCAAACATAGTGTATCAAAGGAGATCAACCTTTAATTCAACATGATGAAAACAAATTGAGCAAAACATACCATTGCTTATCATTCAAAAAGTACAATTAGAAACATGTTGAAGAAGCATCAACTGCAGTTGTTATCTAAGTTTCAGCTCTACTTTATGTTCACATTGCATTTCAATAAAGTACGAAGGCCCTTTACATTGAAGGGTGAAACAAAATATGAAGGCCATTAATCTGTTCTTCATAATCTCAAAGTATATATATAGTCTACAAAAGACTCAAAAGGAATAGTGAAATATGTAGCTACAAGTTATGGAATTAGATAATCAAATTGGCAGAGTTTTGGTTCACCTTGTTTATTTTTGTAAGAAAATGAGAAAACCATGTGGGTTTTTGTTCTAAACAGAGAATACAAAAATATCAAAAGAATACAATACATAATAGGTGGAGGGTTTCAGTGTTTTTGTTTAAGAATGCACAAGTTTTAGAATTTGAAGACCTTATGCATAGCCGCAACTTGGAGCATTATTTTTCCACTAAAATGCTAAGAACCCACTTGGGGTTTCATCATGAACACAAAAAAAAAACTGTCTGAGCTCATATGGTGACATGGGGTTTCAAAACCCTTGATGTATTTTGTTTAGTAATGCTCTCATGGTGGCCCAAGTAACTCACAGTTCAAGTTTTATAAGCTACAAAATATCAAAAGCTACAGAGCTCGAGCCTCATTATTTCCATTTTTTGTCAAGAGAAACAGCAACACAAACCATGGCGACTCTAAGGCAGGTCGAGTTATGGCCACGAAGGGTGGAGAAGCAACATCAACACAATAAAAATACAAAATACATCAACACATAGTCATGCCCACGGCCTATGAGGCCTGTTTTATCTTTCAAATGAAGTCAAAAGTGCATGTAAATGTGAATAAAATAGCTTACCATCGAATCCAGAGGAGTGCACAACAAATTGGAGAAGAAATGAGCACGAATGGTGGTGTATAGCCTCTAGACCATAACCTCTATGGTGGCGCAATAGAGAGCTCCAAAAGTTTCACCAGAAGGAGTGAAGTCAAGACTAAGTGATGATTAGGGTTCCTCAAGCTTTACCACAAGCCCTAATTCGAAGTTTTTGACTTTAGTAAAAAAAACAATCCATTCTAATAGCAACGTGGTATTGACTTGTAAGTCAATAAACCTAATAATTTACTTAGCATGAGCTGATGGATTTAAGTTTTTATTAATCATGTTGTTTATTTTGCTTGTGACCTTGACTTTAAGTCAATGTGCCTAATATGGTCGATGGTAGGTTTATGGATTTATGTCAATTTTAATGTTTATGTTGCATTATACATGTATAAAGTCCATTATTTTAAATGATAATTTATAAATCATTTAATTGATGTGACTACTTTTGAAATGCAAACATAATCGTTAAACATGAGTTAAGTCGACTATGCATAGAGGGATAGGTGGAAAATTTCTAGTTAATGATGAGTTATCATGGGCGAGTTGGACAAGTGGGGCCAGTTTTGCATGGATTTAGCCTTTGTTTCCTATAGCCCCATTACCTATTGTTCCAACCTTAAGCTTTCAAACTACTACTCAAAATAGTGTTGTTCCAGCAAATTCAGACTTGTAAGAGCTTAGAGGTACCCAACAATAGATGGCTAAATTACTGCAAATAGTAAGCAATGACTTAGTGAGCCTAAAAAATCAGCAAAACCAGAGTTACAGACCTTATCAAACACCCTTTTAGCTAAATAGACTGCCTTATTAGGCTGACTACCAAGGACAGAAACAAAATTTCAATACTAGGCCTAATCAACCATATAATTAGAATGCTACCAGCTCTTCTAAAGAGCTTGTACCTGTGCATAATAACTTGGCACATGATTATATGTGGTGCTATCCCTATAATCAGCCTCATAACCAGGCTACTTGTATGAATGAGGTGATTAATTAGGCCCTCATGGTACAAAATAGTTTTGTCGCTTCTGAGAAAACATCAAAGGAGAGCAATGATCAACAAAATGATCAAATGCAACAGAATGACCTTGATGTTGCCATGATGAATTGGAAAGGCAATGAATTTTATGGCATTAATCATGCACAAGGGAAAAACCAGTCTGCTACATTTGTTGCAGCCAACACAAGATCGAAAAAGAGAGCCGTTGATTTAAGGCAACAAGCTGTTCCTAATGTACAACAGCTAGAAAAGGACAAACAAAAATCTATTCAGCAGAAAGATCAAATTCCTATAGCCCAACAGGGGAAAAATCAACATGCTTCAGCTCAGAACATTCAAATTCAGCCAAGACAACAGATTGTAGCAGCAGAAGGCACAACCTCGGCCTCAAATAACACAAGTAGAGCCCGCTGCTACGAAAGTACGACATAAGGTTAGAACCCTGACATTTAATATTTTTGATAATATGAAAAAAGCCACTATCAGCATGACCATGTTAGATGCTTTGCATCTACCCAGGAAGAAAGAAAGCCTGCAGGAGGCTTTAGCCAAAATATCAGTTTTTGATTAGCCTATCATTGAGCAACATAGGGTTCTAGCCAATACTTTAGAGGTTAAGAAGGAGTAGTCTATTCAGGAGGTAAAACCACCACCCTTCTATGTCACTTTGATTATAGGTAACAACTTAGTCCATAACTGTATGATTGATTTTGGCGCAAGCAGTTCCATAATGCCAAAGAGTTTAGCAGATAAGTTAGGGCTAGCGTATGAGCCCCTTTCAAAAGGGGTCATACAACTATATGGTACAACCATTCAATTTGTAGGAATGATCAATAATTTTCCTCTTACCCTACATGCTTGCCCCAATTTCTTAGTTTCACAGGACATTTATATTATAGACTTGCCGCCATTCTTTGGCATGTGCCTATCTAAAGATTTCATTGCTAAGTTAGGGGGATATTTATCTTCTGACTGGTCTCACATGTTTTTTAGAACCAAATATGTTACAAGGGTAACCATTAAGTCAGAGATTCAAGCCAAAAATCACATAGAGCCATATGTACCTAGTGCAATAAATGCCAACCTTGTTGTCCAAGGTCAGGAAGATCAATCCATAACCTTAGACTTTGGTACACCAATTGGACGCATACCCATCATGAACCTTGATGAGTGGGTAGCTGAAGATCACGCGACTGATCCTTTCAGTCACATGGATGAGGTAGGGTTGGGTGTTTATATGATTCAAGAGCCCGATGTGATAGTTCCAAACCTGGTTAAACAAGAAGTACAGTCTGATCAACAAGATAATCAACTTTGGAAGCTATTTTTTGATGGTTCAAGGAGTAAGATAGGTGTTGGTGGAGGTGCGATGCTCATCTCACCTGAAGGAGATAAATATTATTCAACATTCAGATTCACTTTCAATACACGAACAATGTGGCTGAATACGAAGCACTGATCCATGGCTTGGAATGGGCCAAAAAAAGGGGTGTCAAGTGTCTACAGGCTTATGGTGACTCAGAATTAATTGCAAATTAGGTAAGAAATCAGAGTGTGACCAAGAATGATTTGTTGAAGTTATATAAACATAGAACCTGGGACCTAATTGAAAATTTTAGTGCTTTTAATTTGCTCTCAATTTCCAGAAATATGAATAAAGAAGCAGATAGATTGGTTGCTATTGGATCACAGTTTGATATTCCTTCTGACATTCATAATATTGAGGTACAACAATATGTCAAGGTGGTAGTAAGACCATCTGTACCTGATAATACTGTCAGTTGGCAGATTTTTGACAACGATAAGAAGATAATTAGATTTCTAATCGAACAAGCAAAAACTTGAGCAACAATATGAGAATCAGATCTTACAACTAAAGTCTAATAAGCTTCCCAAGGGATTGGTGACCCTTGAATCAATTTTCAACACTGATGATCAGGTCAGAAAAGATAAATCTAGCATCATAGTGAAAGAAGATCACTATGAATCAATTGAAATATTCAAGGATAAGCTTCTTAAGCTTGGAAAAGTCTGTACCAAGGAAGAACAACAAGCATTTATCTTGCTTTTCCAAGAATTCAGTGACATATTTTCTTGGCAGTATGGAGATCTGAAGGGTTTTAACCCTAAGTTGGCTCAACATACAATTGAGTTAGATCCCAATGCAAAACCAGTGAGACAGAAGCAAAGGCCACTGAATCCCAAGCTGGAACACCTTATGAAAATAGAGTTAAACAAGCTGGTTGAAGGTAGTATTATCTTTCCAATAAAGCATACCTCTTAGGTTTCCAACTTGGTGCCTGTCAGGAAGGAGAGCGTAGAGATAAGGTTGTGTGTGGATTTCCATGATTTAAACAGAGCTTCACTCAAATATCACTATCCACTGCCTTCAATTGAGCAGATATTGCAAGTTGTTTCAAGTTCAGAAATATTTTCATTATTGGATGGTTATTCAGGGTATAACCAAATTCTAGTTAAAGAAGAAGATCACTACAAAATAGCCTTCACCACCAAGTGGGGTACTATGGCTTACAAAAAAATTCCATCTGGATTGTCAAATGTGGGAGCAACCTTTCAAAGAGCAATGGATATGGCTCTCCAAGCTTTGATAAACAAGTTTGTTCTTGTTTATTTAGATGATATAACTGTTTTCTCATGAAATGCTAATGAAAAATTTGATTATCTTAGACAGATTTTTGAAAGATGCAGAGAGTATGGAATTTCTTTGAATCCAAAAAAGAGCATATTTGTTGTTCATGAAGGTAAAATTTTGGGTTACATTGTTTCTAAAGATGGAATTTCTATAGATCCAAAATGTATTGCAGCCATTCTGGCATTGCCACTTCCTGCTCACAAGAAATGTTTACAGAGTTTTTTGGGAAAAATTAACTTTGTTAGGAGATTTATTCCCAATGTTGCAACTTTATTACAACCACTTACAACCATGCTAAAGAAAAAAAATCAATTCAACTGGACAAAGAAAGGTAAGAATAGCTTTGAACAAATCAAAGAGGCACTTGCAGCAACCCCAACACTGGTCAACCCAAACTTTGATAAAGATTTTATATTGTATGTGTTTGGTAGTGTTGATATGATTTCTACCATGTTATGCCAACAGAATGGTGAAGGACTTGAATAGCCCATTGCATTTTTTAGTCAAGTCTTGCATGAATATGAAGTAAGGTATTCATTTGTTGAAAAACATATGCTTGCTGTAGTGAGAAGTCTCAAGAAGTTTAGACATATGTTTTCTAATAATAAGATACATCTGTTGGTAGCTCATCCAACAGTCAAAGAGTTTCTGCTAAGTAAGAATATTAATGATAGAATAGCATGTTGGATAACCAAAGTTATGGAATATGACATCAATATAAAGGTTACCAAGCTTGTTAGAGGCAAAGGCCTATGCGAACAACTTGCAGAGAATGAAGAAAATAGCAGTGAACAAGTCACTATAGTACTAAACAACGAAGAGGAACCTACTGTTACAACCCCTTCAATAGATTGGATTCATCAAATGATTCATTATCATACTGGAGATTGTCTGGAAGGTTTGGACAAATCAAAACAAAGATATTATAGGTTACAAGCCATTCCATATGCAGAAATTGATGGCATTCTTTACAAAAAGGATTTTAATGGTGTATTTCTCAGGTGTGTTTACCCATATCAGATTGAGAGAATTCTTGAGGAATTCCATGATGGACCTGCTAGAGGCCATTTTGCACCAAGAACTACAACTCTTAAAATTATGAGAGTTGGATACTATTGGACAAATTTATTTAAAGATGATCATGCTTATGTAAGAAAGTGTAATAAATGTTCATTGTTTGCAGGAAAGAAGAAACTTGCAGCTCTACCCCTACATCCAATTCAAGTTGAACAACCATTTGGGAAGTGGGGACTTGAATTTATTGGTTCCATCAATCCACCTTTGAGTGTTGGACATAAGTGGATATTAACGACAACAGACTACTTCACAAAGTGGACTGAAGCAGTTGCACTGAAGGAGGAAAATGAGACATCCGTCTTGAATTTCTATCAAGACTTGGTTTCCAAGTTTGGTACACCAGATTCAATTATTTCTGATAATGCTTTAGCATTCATAGGCTTGAAAGTTTCAGATTGGTCAGTAAAGCATAATATTTATCTGAATACTTCTTTGAATTATTACCCTCAAGGTAATGGACAGGCTGAATCAACAAATAAAAATCTGATTCAGATCATTAAAAAGACCATTGAAGATAATCAAAGGTCATGGCATGATAAGTTGAAGTTAAGCCCTTTGGCCTGATAGAGTTACACCAAAATGATCAACAAGTTTTTCACCTTATTTTTTGGTTCATGGCAAAGAGGCCAAATTGCCTATTTCCATAGAGTTACCAACTTTGGAATACATAAAAGAGCTTAAGTTGCTTGAGGAGTAGCCAATGCAAATAAGACTTTCTCAATTAATGGAGTTGGAGGAAACTAGAAAAGAAGCTTTCAAGAAGCTTGAAATCCACCATGCACAGATAAAGAAGACCTTTGACAGAAAAGCAGTAGTAAGAATTTTTAGCAAAGGTGATTTAGTGTTCAAATGGGATGAGCTCAAGAGCAGACCTAGAAAACATACAAAGTTTGATGCCATGTGGGATGGCCCATACATCATAATAGAATGCAAACAAAATAATGCATTTCAGCTCTCAACACTGGATGGCGAGGTGTTTCCAATCCCTATCAACGAGATTCACCTCAAGCAGTGCTATTAAAGAACAAAGTTTGTAGATGTACATAGTAGAGTAGTTTCAATTTCAGTTTTTATTTTCAATAAAGTGCCCCGTGACACGTTTCATTTCAGTACTGTTTTCTTTCAATAAGTGCGAATGCTACACCTGCTTTCTGACTTCGTCTTATACAGAGTCATGATTAGACTCTTTTAGTTTTGTTTGCTGTTGTTGTTTGTTTCCCAGTAGTTGAGTTACAATTTTTCAAAGTCAAAAGAGAAAAAAATGGACTCCATGCCAAATGGATAAGCTACATAACTGATCTATGGTGTTTAGTAGGGAAACACTCCACAAAGGTCACCAAATTGTTACCTATTTTTAGCTACAACTCAAAACAGGTAGAGCTGAATTGCATTCCTCATTGAAAGGTACAAAATTTCTGCTAAAGTATTCATTATATTCTAGAATCTGATTACTTGCGAATTTCTAGTGTTATTATGCAAATTTTTGTAATAGAAGAACTCATAAATTTGCATAAGAAATGCTGCTTTATTCATATTGTAAAAACCAAAGTCTCACACAAGTCATGGGAGTAACTTAATTTGATTTTCATAATCAAATAATGAATACAAAGTAAAGTTGTAAACTACACAAATGAAGATAATGTAAACATGAAAAAGGGAGCGATTCATCATTTCCTATAATGATGAATCATTTTATACGTTATGTCTTTAAGTTGTTGTGTCTGAGTGTCTCCAGGTTGTTTCGGCTCCAAACTCCATGGTTTTCTGCAAAAGTATTGAAAGGTGGTGTCAGAGCAATGATAAATCACATCCTTCCTCATGCCTATATTACCAACATAAATGTAACCTACATCCTATCAGGCATTCATCAGATGATTAAGTCATCGAAAAGGCAAATGTTCGAGGAGCACAAAGTTCAATGGAAGCTTTCAACTTCAATTATTTTTCTAATTTGTTTATTTAGTGTGCAAAAACATGTATAATTAGATCATTTCAACCAACAAATATTGTTATGAGTGGTTAGAAATGTGGCTCCCATAAGGGTTGAGCCCATCTCATAAACAATAACATGGGAAAACAGTATGGAATAAAAGTAATCATCATTCTCCATGAATGAACAATTGATCAAGCATCATCATCTAGTGAATAGGCATACATATTTCAAGTGCCAAATGAAAGCAAAGAGAAGACAAGTTAAAGATTGGATATCATCATAACCATATTGAATGGATAAGTTTTCTCATTGAATGGGACAACAAGCATAGTGTATAAAAGGAGAGCAACCTTTAATTCAATATGATGAAATAGATTGAGAAAAACATCCCATTGCTCATCATTCAGAAAGTACAATTAGAAACATGTTGAAGAAGCATCAACTGCAATTGTTATCTAAGTTTCAGCTCTACTTTATGTTCACATTGCATTTCAAAAAAGTATGGAGCCCCTTTACATTGAAGGGTGAAACATAATATGAAAGGCCATTACTTTGTTCTTCATAATCTCAAAGTATATATAGTCTATAGAAGACTCAAAAGGAACAGTGAAATATGTAGCTACAGTTTATGGAATTAGATAATCAAATTGGCAGAGTTTTGGTTCACCTTGTTTATTTTTGCAAGAAAATGAGAAAACCATGTGAGTTTTCGTTCTAAAAAGAGAATACTGAAATATCAAAAGAATACAATACATAATGGGTGGAGGGTTTTAGTGTTTTTGTTTAAGAATGCACAAGTTTTAGAATTTGCAGACCTTATGCATAGCCGCGGCCTGGAGCATTATTTTTCCACTAAAATGCTAAGAACCCACTTGGGGTTTCATCATGAAAACAAAAAAAAACTAACTGAGCTCATATGGTGACATGGGGTTTCAAAACCCTTGATGTATTTTGTTTAGTAATGCTCTCATGGCAGCCCAAGTAACTCATAGACCGAGTTTTATAAGCTATAGAAAATCAAAAGCTACAGAGGCCGAGCCTCATTATTTCCATTTTTTGTCAAGAGAAACAACAACACAAACCATGGCGACTCGAAGGCAGGTCGAGTTATGGCCACAAAGGGTGGATAAGCAACATCAACACAGTAAAAATACAAAATACATCAACACACAATCATGCCTGCGGCCTATGAGGCCTGTTTTATCTTTCAAATGAAGTCAAAAGTGCATGTAAATGCAAATAAAATAACTTACCATCAAATCTGGAGGAGTGCACAACAGATTGGAGAAGAAATGAGCTTGAATGATGGTGTATAGCCTCTAGACCATAACCTCTATGGCAGCGTAGAGGAGAGCTCCAAAATTTTCACCAGAAGGAGTGAAGTCAAGACTGAGTGATGATTAGGGTTAATCAAGCTTTACCGCAAGCCCTAATTCAAAGTTTTTGACTTTAGTAAAAAAAACAATTCATTCTAATAGCAACGTGGTCTTGACTTGTAGGTCAATAAACCTAATCATTTACTTAGCATGAGCTGATGGAATTAAGTTTTTATTAATCATGTTGTTTTGTTTGCTTGTAACCTTGACTTTATGTCAATTTGCCTAATATTGTCGATGATAGGTTTATGGATTTATGTCAATTTTAATGTTTATGCTACATTATACATGTGTAAAGTCCATTATTTTAAATGATAATTTATAAATCATTTAATTGATGTGACTACTTTTGAAATGCAAACATAATCGTTAAACATGAGTTAAGCCGACTATGCATAGAGGGATAGGTGGAAAATTTATAGTTAATGATGAGTTATCATGGGCGAGTTGGAAAAGTGGGGCCAGTTTTGCATGGATTTAGCCTCTGTTTCCTAGTGAGTTGAGTTATTTTGAGTTTGTCATGGGATGAACTAGGATTCATTATGAGTTTGAGCCTAAATTCACTCATTTTTCATGATTTTAGGGCCTCTTTTTAGGGCATTTTTATCTTTGCTCGTGAGAAGAATGATGGAGATATTATCACTTTCAATTCACATGGATTTTCACCTCTTGGATGCTTTATTCATGCCTTTTTTTGTATATATTGAGGAAAAATTTATTCTTTTTTCCTTAGTTCTTGTTTTATGCCTTTGCAATTTGCAAAGAAGACTATCTTGTAACTCAACATTTTAGATTTAGTACAATTTTACAGCTTTACAGGTTACATAAGTTATCATTTCTGCAAAGTTTTTTCCTTCATGATATTAATTGAAATAGAGTTCACCTTTCCAATTTCAGGTGTTTTGTATTGTTTAAATAATTTGATACAATTTTGATGAGTTTCATTTTCAAAACCTTCAAATTTCTATCTTGTTTATGCATGCATATCTATAGTTTTAGTTCATCATAGGTCGTTAATTGTGCTCAAAAGTTGTTTTCTTTTTCCTCTAATTTGTGAAAACACAGTTTTCCTTAATAGGAAAACAATACATACAAACTTTTAATGAATTATTCATGAGTTCAAAGTGCTCAAATTGGACCGTGTAAACAAATTTTCCTGAAGGTATAAGTCGTGAATCATTCTGCAAGTTTACCATCATTTAGGTGCATCACAAAGGTTTTAATTTTAGTTCATGCATTCAATTCAATCCTTCTTACCCTTTTCTCAAAAAAAAATCAATCAAGTGCCTAATTGGTCATCATATAGAAACCAACCTAGAATCTGGAGGTTTAGTTTCATCATAGGGTACCCACAACCTAAAACTATTCCAATGTTTCACCAGATTGCTAAACTTTTAAAGGTTTTGTAGTACGGGTGCAATCTTGGTGACAACACCAACATCGCAAGATTCATTGTTACCAAGAAAAACCTTACCGAAGTCACCAATTTTTAGATTTTTGAAATACTCCTTGCACGAAGTGACATGAAATGATGAACTTGAATCAAGCACCCAACCATTAGTTGGAATTTATTCTTCGGTTAAAATAAGAACACCTGCATCTTCTTGGTATGTTGTGTTATCTTCATTATTGATCACCTTTTCTTGTGCCTTTTTGTAGTTCCAACAATTCTTTTTTATGTGACCCGATTTTCCACAAAACCAACAATCACCATTTCTTCCCTTGGACTTTGATCTTCCTCTGTCATTATTTCTTCCTTTATCTTGACCCCTTCCTCTATTGTCAGTACTTACAATAGTTAAGGCATCACTAGAAGAGGGCTCTTAATTCTTTCTCCTCATGTCTTCACTGAGAAGTGTGGCTGCAACATCATCAAATTTTAATTTACTATTGGTAGCCACTGAGTGCTTACTGCCATCACCACACCTTCCCAATTGTTTGGTAAAGAACATAACAACAAAATTTCCTTAATCTCATCATATAAATTAATACCCACTTAAATCAATTGGGTGACCAAGGTATTGAATTCATTGAGGTGATTCGACATAATCCCACCTCTCATTTTCAAATTATATAATTTTTTTCATGATGAATACCTTTTTTGATGTCTATGCCATCTTGTACATTGAAGAAAGTTTATCTCACATCTCTTTCATTTTCTTCTCTGTTGAGACATTGAATAGCACATTGCTAGACAATGAAAGAAAAATAGTTGCTCTTCCTTTCCTGTCCAATTTCTCCCATTCTTCGTCTAACAGTGAACCTTTCCCTTTCGATTTCCCTACAAGTGCATTTGAGAGATCTTGTTTGATGAGCAACAATTCCATTTGCACCTTCCACAAACTAAAGTTATGCCCTACGAACTTCTCAATCTTCCATTTGTCTACATCATCCATAGCTCTGGAAATTCTTCACCGATTTCCAAAGAACCGCTTCATCACTGAGCTTCTCAACCAGCTTCTTCACCAAAGCTCTGATACCAATTGTTGATGAAATTTGTAAAGCAAATGAAAAGAAAAATACAAAATTTTAAAACATAATTTAAAAGAAAATTATACACACACACATCATCAGATTAAGAAGGAAGAGCCAAAGTTTTTAACGTGGTTCACCAGTTAATGGCTACATCCACATAGAGCAGGCGATAGCTCTATTCTTTTATTAAAATTAGAAATTACATTCAACTTCTAGCATGCATCAAACGTATTCATCATGCAGCCCCAAATGCCACCGCACAAACCAAAAACATGCCTCACACAATAACTGCCAAGGAGCACTATATTTGGACTCCAACGTAAAAGGCATGACAATAGGCAAGGAATAAAGAAAAATTCAGAATTGTTATCTACTGTCATGGATTAGGTTGCAGATAACAGATATGTTACACCAACACAAGGCCAATAAGTTGTACTTGTTCACCTCTTCTTCTACTCCTCTGCACCTTTCCTTCTTCACTCCTTTGCATTAATACACAACACCTCCAAGGCCAATAAGTTGTAGTTGTATATTGCATTGAATTTCATGGCATCATACTTAAGTTCACCTACAAATTTCAGTCACATGAATTCCATTGAATGCCTCTTATTGTTTCACATCTAGGTCTAGATAAATGATTTTTTTCACATTACAACATTCTACTTGGAGTTTTTTCTCATTTGGCAGTGTTGGTGAGATTAATAGCAATAAAAGTGAGGTATCAACACTAACAGTATTCAATTGGTGCCCACTCCACATATCTATAGTTTGTGTATATTGCGGTTCAATGATTTCTTCATACTACTATTTTTAATTGAAAATCAATGGGCAAAAAGTGATTACTATTAAATTCAAGGAAAAATAATAAATATAACAAGAGTATAGTGGTTAAATAACCACATAACTACCATCAGTTAATCATCCAACTAACTACAAGTTGATCAACTAATGACCAAGTAACATGATGTAATAAAGAAATCCTAACATGTATAAAGCTAAAAGGAGGAAATCATGTCTACATTATGTATTCATGCTAATTAATTTTATTGGGTTATATGTTCAAAATTAAATCATTCACTTAAATAATTAGGAAAACACATACTATTTAATTGTGTCTTTATTTTGGTTTAAGTGGGACGAGAGATCACTATGAAAATGGAGAAGAAAGAGAAAGCAAACTATCTCGAAACACAATTTCCTTCAAGTAAATTTTTGTGTTTATTTTTTAGTAATTCTATTATTATTCGTGATTTATAGTTTCTATATGAAAATGGTTACATGATTATAATATTATCTAGGCATTGGATTTCAAGACAAAATTTATGCATTATCCCAATTTCAAAGGTGGAGACATGTTCACAATAGCAATGGATTCCAAATGATCATGATAAAAATAATTGAGCTTGTTATCTAAAATTATCATTTGGTATTTTGATGAATAATTTTCCTTTTATATCTTTATCGTGGAAGAAAATTGAACATTGTTTGAAATAAGTAAATAGTTTGAAATGGATGAAGAGTTTAATGATTTCATACTTTTACATAATGAAAAAAATAAAGTTTGATATATATATATATATATGTGAATTGAAATTCAAATTTTGTTGAAGTTGAAGTACAAGGAACTAAAATTATTATTTTCTTCAAACAATTTAGGTTGGAAAACATCTAGAAAGTATTATTCTTTGCAAAAAATGTGTTCTTCCTACAAAATTAGAAATCAAATAAACTAAAGAATGATTTCATGAAAGATTCCCATTCACTATTAGATTTTTTTTAATTTCTTTAGGATTTGATAATTTTATAGTTTTAGCCTTATCAAGTCAAAATCGTTCATTGATCATCATTCTAATGTAAAAATAAATTGATTCTAATGGGTGATTTAAAAAATATAATGCTCATAGAATGCTATGTGTAAACCGTAGATTTAGAGGGAGACACATGCAAATTAGAGAATCTCTATCCCAAACTCAAGAATACATCATATTGAGTGAAGAAGGAAAAAACACAAAAAAGTTCAAAGAAAACTAGACATTACACCTTATTGAATGAATGTGCTCTTGGGTGTGCTATGTAATATTCCCAAGTGATATGCACCTAAATTGATGTGATTTGATGCAGGATTGATGAAGATTATTTTGTATTTCAACAAGGTGCCTACAAATATTAACACCATGATTTTATTAAGGATGCTCAGGTTTATTTATATATGTGTTGGTGAAAAGATGGATAGTTGAGATTTGGTTGAATGGAGGGTTGAGATTGATTAGGGTAATATTGTTAATGATTGGTAGAAGAGTGATGACAAGATGGAGGGTTGTGATTGTATTATTCAAATGGATGGATGAGATGTAAGAGTAGTTTAACTTCTAGGTGAGTGTCTAGATTTAGTGAACCTAGATATTTTTGTAAAAGTAGATCATGAGGTGAAATTTATTAATTTTAATTGTGAAAGTGGATGGAAATGGGTTTTGATTGTTCATTGGTTGACAAATTGGGAATTAAACTATGAAAATAGATTTAGTTATTCATCTATATGTGATGAAGGAGGACTTTAGACTAATTAATCAAATAATAAGAATATTTAATTAATTAGTGACATGAAGATGTACAAAGTTAGCTTAATTAAATAAATATGATTTATTTAATTATTTAGTGGTGAAGTGATATGGGCATGTGGTTATATTTAAATAGGATGGTATCAAAGGTATTGAAATTGGTAAATTAGTGTGATGATAAAGTAAAAAATTAATTAGAATTGTGTAAGGATGCAATGCTAAGTGTGAAAATATGATGCATTAAAATTTTAAGTGTTTACATCTTACCTCTCTTTCAAATAGAATTGCAAATAAATGTAATGATATTTCAAAAAAGTAGATATTGTTCTAGATGCACATGACAATTGAGGGGGGTGTTGAATTAGTTGTACATTAAAATATTCAATCCCTCATTAACTTTCAAATCCTTATCAACATTTAAATTCTCATTAAGTATTAGAAGAATGTAAGCATATGAAACAATAATGTAAGCACAACCATACACAAGAGAACATTAGATTTACGTGGAAAACCCCAAGAAGAGAAAAACAACGGTGAGGATGAGCTCACATATATGTGAATAGAAACATCAAATACAATAGGATAATTGTCAAAGGGATCATTGCACAAAAAAGAAGAAAGGCTCATTGCCAATGGCTCACTACCCAAAGGACTCACTATCCATAAGAGAGAAGAAAGAATAAAATTGTTACAAAGAGATTCACTATCTTAGAGCAACATGAAAGATCCAACACTGCAACTCTATGCCATCTGCAACCTTTGGCTCACTGCCTCAAATAACTTTAAGAACACTAAAGATGTAGACACCTTTTTCTCACTGCATCAAGAATTAAAGGCATTAAGCTCACACTCAGATTACCACACTTGATTAAATTCGTATCTCACAACACCTTTCACACTTACCATTGAAACATAAAATTGTGGCGACTCTATTATTAGTGTCCATAACCTAGGTCCATATCCACATTTTTATAAATTTTATTGAGATATAGATCAAAAGGTGCAAGAGATTGACTTTCAGACCTAAAGGTGATCCAACCAAACTTGAATCTATATATCCTAAGGGTGATTGGAATTGATTAGAAATATTTTGAAATGATTAAACTAATGATCTTATATGCCCTAATATTAAAAGTGCAAGATCTTGGAGATTGAGAGTCAGAAAAAATAGTTTACAAGTGAACCTGGGAAGTGCAGAGAACAAAATATATGCTCAAAAAAATTGATTTTAAGGGGCCTAAAAAGACTCATTCACCCTTGGGTGAATGGGTCTTTGTACAAGTGTCCAGATCAAAATTTTGGGTCCTCTGCTACAATATCTGAGCTTCTATTTGCCTCAGGTCCCATTGTTGGAAATTAAAAAATAAAATCTGCAATTGAGTTTTTGTGGCTTGACAACAATGATAACAACAAATATAATAATAAAAAATGGATCCTTTGAGATCAATCCTTCTTCAACCTAAGACCTGCACATACACAAAGAGAAGATTTTTTTTTGTTTTGTGTGAATGGGGGTTTGCCTTGGTCAAACCCTGTTTTGGTAATTAACCCTTGATAGAAAGACATAATGACAAAGGATAAGGAGATTCTAAATGAAATAATGCATTCTTACAACTCACCAAACCTTCATTGGCTGTCCTTAGAGGACTGAAGAAAAACACGCCACTCTAAGGATTGGATCTTGCTTGAATTGAATCAATTGATTGCTTGATTTGATGCTTGAATGCTTGAAACCTACATCAAAATGTTAGCTCCAAAACATGGTATGAACACACAAAACTTTGACATGATGGTAGGATCTTGATTGCTGTTATAGATGAATGATAATTCTACTCTTGAATGCTCTTGACAATAATTTTTTCTCATAGAATCTCTTGATAATACAACTTAGATTTCAAATGATAAAAATATTATGTATTTATAGGTGTTTATTTAATTTCCTAAAAATTAGATTCTAAAAACTGACAATTGGATATTGAATTTGAATCATTAAAGACCACAAAAAACATATTAAAATTTGGGTCCTAGCACTTAAAAGGGACTCATTCACCCTTGGGAAAATGGGTCCTCGCCTATAAGTCTAGGACATTCACCTTCCAAGGTGATTAAAATATTAATTGCACTTATAAAATATTGGTTTCCCTTTTAGAAAATGGGAATAATAAGGCTTTGGAATGCATAATTTGGAAAAATAGAAGCTTAATTAAGTCCAATTAATTAAGGGACCCAAAAAAAGTGTGAAATTTTAAAGGTATACAATTTCCTACACTATATTTATCACCCACTTTAGTGAGAGTATGAACTTACGCTCAAACTCACAGTAAAGTAGAAAAATATGCATCAAGAGAGGTCCAAGTGTATAAATGTTGGAAAGATAGGATGCCAAGGATCAAGGAGGTGGCCAAGCCCCTGTGATCGAAGATCCCATGGAAAACCAACATAAGGAAAAAGGGACACACAAGATGTGTAAGCTATGTGAAGTAAGACAAGATACACAAGAATACAATGTTAAAGCTAATGCAAAAAGGATGGAATAGCAAGTTGCGTTATGCCACGTCCATCAATTACGATCACAAGGGCTAGTGTAGTCTGATATACACTAGGTGAGCCCCTAAGACAAAGATGAGAAACACACACTAGGTCTACACGGTGTGTACTCATTAAAAGGTGGCGGATGGGAAAGTCACACTAGGTCTATAGGTATCCCATACGTCAACCATACCAAAAGTTATACTCCCTAATAACTTTGAAAGGTGCCACAAAATGATCAAGATGCTATGCCAACACTACACTAAGTTCAACCTCTATGAAAAAGTGAAGCAAAGTGTCAAAATATCAATGAAACTCATATTCCAAGATGAAATAATGCCAATATATGTGCTCCACTTAAAATGTCAACATACTTGCTATGTTGGTATTTTAAGTAGAAAGGGGAGAAGAGGAGATCCTTGAAAAGAATGCACACCTCCAAAAATTGGTTATCCTTTCCCTCCAAGTGTAGAGACAAAGAAAAATACCAAGGAATATCATGTTGCTACCAAGATAAATATGGTTGCACTTAATATTTTACCACCATGAATGACAATGAGAAAAACACATAAAGCTACCAATTCCACATAGTGATGAGCAACATGATAGGATGAAAATCATTATCAATTATAGGAAGTAGGTGCATCAACACAAGGAAGAGCACCACAATCCTTAAGATGTTGAATTTTACTACTCAAAGCCTTACATTCATTGGTAGAATGACCATGCACTCGATGATATGCATAAAATGTGATTTTGTTGTAGAAATTATTTCATGTTCTTGGAGGGAGAGATATCAAGCGGGCTTGGAGAAGCCTTGACAAGGTACTCTCTTGATCAATAGTAAAATATATTCCTTTCTTTTGTGAAAGAGATGTTTCTTTCTTACTACGAGGTGCCATACATACGCAAGACTCTCTAGGTTTAGATTGTGAGGTTTTGTACTCTCCAAAAAAGGAGGCTGTAAAATATAATGAACCCCAATCATCATTAAAACATGTGTTTGAAGATGAAACAATATCATGATCATGATGCATATTTTTCCTAGAAGTGTTTTGTGTAATGACATTAATATTAAGTGAATGTTTCTTTGATTCATTCATTTCTTTTGAAGGATAATAACTAATACCTCTTGTTTGTTCTTTCATGCTAGGTTCAATAGGGACACAAATACCTTGTTCTTTAACACCTCATCCTTTTCCATTATAGCGAAGTTTTTTCAAAATTTTGTAACCCCTTCCATAAAGTTCTTTCATTTCTTTTAAAGAAGGTGGTTTCTCATGATAACACTCATTATATGTGGATGTATAATTTGTGTTTTCCTCTTCTTTTCTAAAAGTTGTGGACTCACATAGTTTTGATGACTTAGATTGTGTTGATACTAGGACAACTTCTTTCTCCTTTCCTGATTTTTGTGTAATCTTGTATTCTCCCATGAATGCAGGTGTAAAATCTAATGAACCCCAATCATCTTCCAACAACTTTGTCACAGATGAAAGACAATCATCCTTTTCTTCTTTTTGTAAAGGTTCCACTGTTGTAGTTGGTGTCAATGTTGTAAGAGGATTTTCCATTCCTATTTCAATTTGTGAACAAATCTTAGGTTTAGGATAAAATTTTACCATGTAGACCTTGTTGTTTTAAGTGCATTTTAGTAAATGATGTAACATTGAAGGCATTGCATTCATTGTATGAATCCATGATCTACCCAAGATAAGATTATATGAAAGATCATTAAGCATGATATGGATAGGAGTTTGTAAAGTAACCCTACCAAATTTAATAAGAAATGTTATCACACATTATCAAAACCATGGATATATAAAGAATCTGGTTGAATTTTAGTCATGTCCACTCCCATTGTATCCAAATTTTTTACACTATAAACATTGATTACTGAACTTATTAATAAGAGTGGGGGAAGGAGAGGACTTATGAGGACGTGGAACCCTTGGTTGCAAGCTGGAAAACTGATTGGTTGGTGTTGGAGGCACATTTTAAAGGGATTGCTAAATCTCGATAAAGGACATCACAATCGAGGGAAAGGACAATTGGACAAGAGGTTTTTGTATCATGACAGGAATAATTTAAATTTGGAAATAAATTACATATGGTATAATCTGAGGATAGATCTTCGATGTGACAGATGGAGTCGCGTCAAAATTAGAATTAAAAGTTGGAATAAAAAAATGCTATCATTGCTAGAAAAGGAGGTGGAGCTGTCGCTAGCAATAATGATTATGGGCGAAAAGGTGGTAATTGTGATGTGAATTTATTTATGAAATTTAGAAAAAACCCTAAGCCGACTGCATTTCAAATGAATTGTAACAGAGTCACCATTAGAACAAAGAGTGTGGAGCTTCTAGTTGCGAGTGTTGAGGATGTTGAAGATAATAGAAGTGATTTCCTTCTAGTTCCCAAAGTTTGTAATAGCTCAGACAACAAGATGGATGGCCCTAGGAAGCGTACTGAACCCCACAAATTTGACTCACTTCATAACAATGAGGAGCTATGGGGTCTTCTTGAGTAGGTGGGTTTCACCCCATATTTCGCCACTATGGAGGGCTATAATGAAAGACTTAGCTACAATTTTGCAAATGCTTGGAGAGATGGCGAAGTAAACCTGGGTAGGCTTCAGTTTAAGGTGGATGCAAAGCTGATTGCGGAAGCGATGGGTCTGGCTTATGAGGGGACAAAGGTTGCAAATGTCAGTAATGGTAAGTATTAGGATTATTTCGAGAAGTTTTTTGAAGGAAAAGAAAAACCAGAAAGATTTCAAAATGGGTACTCTAGGGTTAAGATGCCACCTCTATATCACAATGTTTTCTTTATTGTTATGAAGTATTTTACTCTCGAAGGTCGTTACCAGTTTTTCCATGGATACTACTTTCCCATCCTCAACTACATTAGGCATCAGGAGAAAATAAATTTTCTTTTTTTCTTGTTTTCCTCTCTTAGCCAGAGTCTCACTCATGGAGCCAATCCACTCTTACATCAGGGCCTTATAAGAGCTATTTGTAAATTTGTGTTGTATAGAACCCCTCAGAAAAATCTTGGTATTAAAATGATTGAAGACCCTAAACCTTAGAGCTCGGTGAAAATTGAGCTTCTTGAAGACTGTCCCCTCCCTACGCCTAAAAAATCTGGCAAGAAATCCCAAACCCCTGAGAAAACTGGTAAAAAATCCAAAAGTCCAGACATTACTCTATGGACGAATTTACTTATGGTCACGCTAGAGAAAAGAAAGGATAAGTCGATGGAGATGGGGACTAAAAAAAGGAAGATATTGATTTTGTGTGAACTCAGGGAAGAGGTGGACACTATTACTATTCTTGATGATAACGATTTGGAAGGTTTAAACTCTGGAGGAAGAAGGTCCAAAAGACTAGCCATCAGGGCGTCGAATGGTCAGGAAGGCAAGAAAAACACATAGAGCCCTGAAGATAAAAGTACCCAAAGCACGTCAGAGAGTGTTGAAAAGAAAGAAGATGAGGAGAATGACTCCTCAACAGAAGAAATTATTGACAGTTTGGGAGGAGACTTGGTTGATGAGGAGGAATCGGATGAGGAAAGCGAGGATGGGAATGGTGATGAGGAAAAAGAGGAGTCGCAACATGAAATGGCTCGGGAGGAGGAGGAAGTAAATGTTTTGGATAACCAAGAGAGGAATGAAAATACCAATAAAGAAGAAGATAAGGTTGAGGATGATGAGAATGGAAGGATTGAAAGACTTAAGGAGAGGTTGCAGATTCTAGAAAAGAGGATAAATGAAAAAGCGGGGGACAACAAACTTCATGCCCTCAAAAAATTGGTGAATGGAATTATTGAGGAAAGACTGAAGGTCCTGGAGAAAGGGATGCAAGAAAAAGGAGATGAAAACATAATTCAAATCCTGGAAGATGTGGTCCAAAATGTGTGTATGGTGGTTGATGCTGTTATGAAGAAGGATGTTATGGCGACTTTTTCTGGCATGGGCAAAATAAAAAAGCAACAAACAAAAAAAGCAACGGGTGATGGCGAAGACTTGGAAGGCAAGATGGAGCAGAAGGAAATAGTGAACGATGTTATTGAAGATCTAATGAAACCATGGAGACTGATCAAGGATTCTTAGCTTGGTTGCTTCATTGTGTGGCTTCTCTTTTTGATTTTGATGTTTATATTTACTATGTTTTATAGGACTATTGATACTGGTTATGGACGTGGGTGCCTGAACTTAAATTTCTATAATGATGTTTATATTTTAAGCTAGAAAATTAAGTTAGATGCTTATATGTATTGTAGAGGGATAGGGAAGGATGCTATTGATGCTAGATTAGGGTTTTTTTATCTAAATGATAGAACTGTGATGTTTGATTGTATGAGAATTGGTTAAGCATTTTGTTGTGGGAGGGGGGGAAGTTTGGTGGGATTCCTATTTTTTGTTGTTTCTTACCACCTGTTGTTCCTATCATGACGTACTATTTGCTTGGGTCAGGGCCCTTTTCCCTGTTTAATCAATCAAAAACATTGATTACCAAACCATTATCAATAAGGGTACATTTAATTCCAAACTTGTTACTACCAATCTTAATACTAGCCTCTATCATCAAAGCATCATTTTGTTTTTTCTTTTCCAAAGGAGGTAATTCACTTTGATGAAAGACAATATCCAAATTAGGTGAGTTCATATTTTTCAATCAAAGCTATCACATCATTTGGTTACGCGCTAGGAGGGATAACATTTTTTTGCAACGAATTTTGAAGCATGCCATGGTAAAGAGGTGATGATTGAATCAAATCCCAAAGGGAGATCTTAGTAGGAGCATTATGAAGTTCTACAAGGTCATACTCCTTTCCACTATGTGAAGGTAAATGAGGGGCACTAGGAAAAATGGGTTGCAAAAGTAGTATCAATGTAGTAATGGTTTGTGGTTTCCTATTATTCCTTGTGTTATATGTATGAGCAACGATATTATAACTTGGTTGTTGTAAAAAATTGTTACTTGTGAGTTGCCTTGCAAAATTTAAGATATGCTCTGGAGGTTTTGGTTGGTGTTGAGGTGGTCCTATGATAAGAAGTGGCTTAGAAGATGATTTGGGAGGTCCAATAATTAGAGGAATCTTATGAGGTTCAAAAGGAATATTAGGTGGCTCAATTATTAGAGGACTCTTGGGAGGTATAGAAAGAGTTTTTGGAGGTCCAATAATCAAGGGAAATTTAGTGGTCAATTGTGCATTCATAACCTTAGCGGACTTGACTTCTTGTTGTTGATCTTCTATCGAGGGGGATCTAATGTCACCTTATCATCTTCGTCTGAGCAAGCCACATTAATATCATTTGAAAGACATGTATCAATGATATCATCCTCTTGCTCCCTAATATCTTCACAAGTAGGATAGGTTTCAAGAGAGGAGAAAATAAATATTTTTATGAATTTCAATGATTGGATCTTCTAAGATAACTAAAAATACAAAGTTGCATCACACTTTCAACCAACTTATCAACACAAGTGAATTTAAGTATTTTTAACTAAAAATAAATTTTGGTCAAACATATGATCTATCTAGATTCATTACATAGCTAAGTTAAATATGACCACAACTTTCCCAAATAAAAGTGTTCACTAAATGCATATGGGCACCACTTTGAGATAAGGGGTGCCTCATGCTTATGGAGTTTTTTACTCTTGAAGGTAGATTCAAGTGCTATTATTTTTACTTCCCGCTCCTTAACCATTTCTGCCATAATGTGTTATTAAGCTTCCCTTTCTACCTGTTAACCTCACTGGAAAGCTTTATTAAGGATGTTCTAGATTTTAATTAAAAATACTTGAAAAAATATCCTATTCCCCTTCATCAAGGTCTTATCATGCACCTTTACCAATTCTATCTTTCCTTATGCCTTCCAAAGAAAATTCAAGCTATCTTGATTGAGGAAACCCCCCTACTTCCATGAAAGTTGTGATCACTTCGACCCATCAGGGGAAAAGAAAGGTAAAATCTCTAATCATACTCCCCCAACCAAAGTTATTGGGTGAAACCTCTAATGCTACCACACAACCCTCTATCCACTTTAACCTTATTAAGGATAGTCCTTCACCTATGTCTCCTACCTTTGGTCAATCTCAAACAACTCAAGTTATTTGTGACCTTAAAAATTGCCCCCTTTCTCTTGGTTTGAGAAAACATGACCAAGTGGGGTTTTAGAATTCCCCCACCAAAAAGCAAAAAGTTTCACCAAAGCCAACCTTGGTTGAGGAGGACATTGTTGTTGTTGTTAATGTTGAAGGCTACAAAATTGAGGAGGCGGTTAGTTTGTCTCATATGATAAGATCCAACTATCTGGCGGGCCACCCAAAGACTTTTGGGAAGAAAGGGGTTGAGGATGTTATTAAATAGGTGAGTCTCTCAACTAATGAAGAGGAGAAAGGGTTTGATTCTAAAGGTCTACAAAAGACTATTGAGAGCCAACCGAAGTACACAGTTTTCATGGACAATGCTAGTATGGACCCTCATGGTGTGATTCATAGCTTCCCTTAGTGTGTTGCTTTTTGATGTGAATATATATCTTGTAACTAGTAATTTATTTTACTAGGGAATTAGGGGACTTATTCACATGATTAAGTTTACTTAGGATATAAGATTATTTCTAGAATTCTTAGTTGGATTTTTTAGAACTTATATTATCTAGCTTATAATGCATGATTCCTAGGTAGTTAGGTTGTTAGTTGTCACATGTCACATGATTAAGACACATGTGACAATCATGTTCAATCCTATTCCTCACCTTGCATTTATAAGGAAGGTCATTATACAAACATTTAATGTACTTTATACCTCATCATCATTTTGATAGGTCTTAATATCAAGCAAGCTCATATTCTTGCATACTCTCTTGTAGAAGGTTTTCATTATTTTTGTAGGTGGTCTTGGGTGCTGAGCTAATCTTCAGCTCTTTCATGGTATTAGAACCAAGACTTGCAAAACCCTTCTCAAATATGAGGGTTGGGCTATTTCTAGTTAGATATCTAGGTTATTTTTAGTGAGGTTGAGTATTCTCTTCCCTTGCACCATATGGTGAACCTAGGAATCATAAAAACTTGAAAAAAGAACTAGATTTGAGGGTTTCTCTATATGTGGGTTTTCATGAAAGGTCACTTTTGGCTTGTGTTGGAGGAAATATGAGCTCAAATTTGAGTTCAGGGTAGTTGAGAAAGTCAAGATCGACTTTTGTTTTGCCTAAATCTGACATTTTTTGCCAAAGTTATGAGGGTTTGAAGAAATTCAAGATTTGGAGGTAGTAGAGCTTCTAGTGCATTTCAACCTAAACATACCTCATCATCGTCTTCAAAAGGCCCAAGTGACAAAGATTGATATAAAATACGCCTATATTTGGCGTCAGTTGCTTTAGGAATTTTTTTTTTATTCAGACAGGTTGTACGAGCCCCTGGGTATGATATGATTTCATAGAATTAAAAAAAAATTGTTCTATGGTTTTTTAAAAATATTTAGGCTATAAAAATTTTATTTGGGCTAAAATATTTGTCTTTGTAAAATTTTCTAAAAATATTTTTATCGGGCATAATATTTTAATAGTTTTGGGGGGCATTATTTTTCTGGTAGATTAAAAACTTGTTAGGGATTTTTAAAAAATAAAATTGCAAAGTCTTTTTGTTGTCAATTTTTTTTTTAAAATATATATTATTTTTTGCTTATGCAAACAAAGTCTGCCGATAGTAGGCTTTTGTCAGGCTTTTTTCAGTTCTGACGACCGCCACTCCCACTGGTCAAAACTTGCTGAAGCCCCTAGTTCTGCCCATGGTCACCTCTAAAGTGCTAGGTGCTTAATATTTGTTGGCATATGG